>SNQJ01S0149412.1:23423-44467 GCA_010110895.2 Picea sitchensis | reverse complement strand
GCACCATGTGCTCCAAGGGTGCCACTCGCCAACTGGACTGATTGGTAGACCTCTATAACCCCTGGAGTCAACACTCTGCCAGGTGAACTTGTAGGAGACTAAGGGTTCTAAGGGATAAGGCCCCCGCCTTATTGCACGCCCCTTAGAATCATCGTGAGCGACTGTCGCAATCTGCCCTCACGGCATCGTGGATCCTTTCAAACTAGGTAATCATTAACCTACAGTTCGAGCCACGGCGGGAGTGCTAGCAGGCGGTGGCAGGGCTGCTGTCCACCCCTCCCCCTCAACCTCTCTGCAAATCATGTGTGGCCCCTTTACTCCATATGTGAGTCTGGTCGGAAATATATCGTCAGCCTGCATCATCAACAATCAAGTCAGGATGTCACATCAAACCATCAAATCAAATGAAACATCATAGTAAACATATCAACCCAAAAGTACACTCCCTGACTCAGTCCGGAGTCCAAGGGGGTTCTACCGATGCCTCTGCATCCTCAAAGTCAAAAACCCTGCACACTCAATAAAACTGAGTCAATAGCACCCATCTACATCAAATAGTAACACATCATGTCATTTGTCAATCACATCATAATCAAATATAAAAGGTCTAACATAAAAAAGGGTCCAGATCACTTGCGAGCAAGTGTCCTAAAATAATAAGTGTTCTCAGTGCGCCAGAGCGGGATGTTACAATAGTCTGCGAGGGGATAGTCTGCGAGGATCCAGGGAGGAGATAGTTTGTGAGGAGACAGGGAGGAGATAGTCTATGAGGGAGAGATATAGTCTGTGAGGATATAGTGGAGCATGCGACCAAGGGGAGATAGTATGTGAGGCGATAGTCTACGAGGGGATAGTATGTGAGGAGAACAGTGAGGAGATAGTCTGCAAGGGGATAGTCTACGAGGAGCTAGGGAGGAGATAGTTTGCGAGGGAGAGAGATAGTCTACGAGGAGATAGTAGTGGAAGGAACACATAGGGCACATGAGGGAACACAAAGTGCACACGCGAGGTCACCAAGAATGGTGAGTACTCTATAAAAATTATCATTTGAAGTCATTAAAGGTGAACATTCCAGCCTTATTGATTCATTGAGTTTATATATGATGATTGTGTCTTTTTATATGAAGCAAAACTAACCATTGTTCCTAAGGGAACTGAAGGGATGCTAAATTAATACCTCCATGATAAAGTTATTAGTATCCAACCAATATTTTTGAAACTACATTAAAACTTCAAGGAAGAGAGGGTTTGGTAAACCCTGGCTCTCATATTATCTTGAAAACCTAAGCTCATTCTAGGAGAATAAGTTAAACTATTATGATAATCCAATTGAAGGACATTGGAAACAAAAAGTGAAATACCTTACAATGACATTACTAATGTTAAAAAATAAGCTAATAGTTGAAAATATGGATGTTTCACTTTTGGGCATGGATACTATGGTAGGTAGTTTTGATGTGTGTACGAGGTAGTTAGAAGAACCTATGCCTTAAACAACCACTATTAACAATGCAATTGAAGCCTTCATCAATTTGGTTTTAGAGTTTTGTAAAAAGGCAGTGAAATTGATGGAAGATCATGCACCCCTCTCAAAACTTGTCAAGACCATCTAGAGATACCATGTCAAATTACAAGATCATATGGTAGAAATACATGATCCCCTAGTCGATGCTCTATTTACCAAATTCATTGATCCCCTAATCACATGCACACTCCACATGATTCTTGACAATGAAGTCGAGGGTTTATTTTTAATAAATGACCACTATGTATCGCAGGGACATCACAATGAACCACATATGTTGAAAACCATGTTTAGATATTTATATTAGCAACAAAAATAAGAATAATTTATAATTAAACTTAAAGTAATTAGGTGTTTGTCTCTATCACTCACAAGCTCAGTGATTTCATTCAATCTTATTTAGATTCAATTTTCCTTATAACATGCCAACTCCTATGTTCTAGTTATCTAAGACTTAGCAACATTCAACTATGTCTCATTTTCAAAATGTGTCCTTATATCCTGGAGATAGTTCATATGTCTAAATCAATATAGAAACACTTTGGTTCTCCCATTCTCATTCCACCTTGACCAATTCACACACCTTTGATGGTATACAATGTGAATCAATAGGAACTATATATAAATTTCTATCATGTTAGGTTGTTTTAGTCAATGTTGTAATTATGACTACCCATGTTGACTTCAACTTACCCCTTGGTCATCAAAAGTGCACCCTAATGGATTAGGGAAGTTTGGGGACCCAAGGGAAGCTCCTCAACCTAGAAAAGACCCCAACTAGTGCACAAGGCCCAAGAGAGGTCATAAGGACAAGTGAGTGATTTACCCCAGGGAGGAAATTTGTTGAGTGCAAGGGTCAATAACCTCAAGCGGTTGGTTTGGACAACGAGTAGCCTCATTGAATAAGTGATTTCTTGGCTAAATCATCCAAATATACAAAAAAATTGACACATTTCATTTCTTACTTCAATGATGAAGGTTCAATTACTAACTTTTAAACTCATAAAAAAAATCAAACTCTTATTCTATGCAACATTGAGTTTCCTGCATGGTTTCTTGGTTATTTCAAAACTTATTCAACTTGTCAATAGTACTAAGGAGTCATTAAGGGATCCAATACCTTAATAAATATTTACACATAAAATTGAGGTTTGAAAAATTGATCCTAAATCCTCATAGATATAAACTACCTCATGTGTGAGCTCAATATAAAAAAACTAAAAGAAGTATTGGCAAGAAATTAAAAATAAATTTAAATGAGTGTTGGTGGAATCCCTTGATTTCTCCACTCCTCTACCTCCACAATGGAAAACCAATAGGAAGTACTCCACCCGCGCTTGTGTTGATGCAACAACATGTGATGGTTTTCACTTCGATTCAAGTGGCGAAACATCTTGAGTCGTTTCGTATCTGACCGAGACGCATTGTCGGCCTCCATCCACTTCCCTCCCAACAATTTCAAGCATTGTTTAACTCTATTTTAAAATTCCTTTTCATCTTTCCCTCGTGGTACTTGTTCTCTATAAGTCTCTCGCCCGTATTTATCTTTTGATATAATTTACCACTCGATTATGGTTGCATTCCCAAACAACCCAACTCGCCAACAACGCCTCGTGGTACAGTAGGGTCCCGACCCGATGGGGCTGTAACCCTCTCAGGTGCCCCCTTCCAGGGGACTTGGGCTCGGTCTGCCACTAAGGATGGTTATACAGACTATAATTCAGGCGACGCTGCCACCTGATTTTAATGTTGGCCTCTTCCCGGTTCGCTCGGTGTTACTAGGGGAAACCTTGTAAGTTTCTTTTCTTCCTCTTAATTATATGCTTAAACTCAGTGGGTGTTCTCGCCTGAGCTGGGGTCGCATGTTGGAGACAAATCCATCCACTGAGATGGAAATTCGATGGGAAAAAAAAGTTCCCGAAATGTTGCACACACCCTGCATCAACCAACGTCAACTCGCCTAAACAAGGGGACAATATCACCACTCGCCGACATAATACATGGAAAATGGCATGTATTTCAGCCGACCGCATCACGTTGGGAATGGACGACCATATCTACCTTCAATTACTCACTTCCTATGTGGTGAGTAACCTGATTTAGCAAGGAGGTAGTTTGGGTTTAGGTTATCTCAAATATGGTTAAGGTTGTGCTTGGATAAATAGAGTAGCAGAAAGTATTTTATGTAGCAATACTTTGTGAATGTACTAGTTGGTCATTTTTACGATCAATGTCTCTCCCTACTCAAAGGACCTCCAATGGTGTTTTTTTATGTAAATAGGTATTAATACATAGGCCCTAGAACCCCTTGAGAGGCACCATTAAAGAAATCCCACAAAACATATTCATCCAAATTAAGAGGAAGAACAACCCTATCTTTCTTTTTCTTGGGGATAAAAAAGAATGAATTGTATGCACTCTCAATCTTGTAAAAACATTGAAGAGTGTAGACCATGTATTTAAAACTATATCCATTTCATGCCACCCACATGGCCCATAGCACATATTTAAAACTATGTGATTTGTTTGGTTGTTGCCCAAATTCCCGTGAGAAGTGACAAGCTATGAAGAGGTGTAAAATAGTTTCTTCATTCTCCTTGCACAAAGGATAGATGCATAGACCTTGTCAACTATTGTTTTGTATGTTATCCCATATTTGGAAATTCATCACTTAATAGTTGCAACTTATTAAGTGATGAATCTCTAAATATGTGAAATTCTAGGATCATGGATTTCCAAACTATCGATCCAAACCTGAACTCTTTGATGGGTCTTAAATCCAATTTTCCATTGAGCATCGGGGGATATATGTTGATAGAAAACTACTAACAATTTAGTTTGAAACTATATGAAAATATGAAACTATATGCAACTATATGCAACTTTATGAAAAAATGCAACTTACGCAACTATATGCAACTTATGCAACTTTATGCAACTATATAGCAACTATATGCAACTATGCAACTATATGAAAATATGCAACTTATCCAACTATGCAACTATGTTCAACTATATGAAAATTTATGCAACAATTCAATTATGCAACTTATGCAACTATATTGCAACAATTTCATATGCAACTATGCAACATGCAAGTTATGCAAGTTATGCAACTTTATGCAACATTGTACCGTTTATGCAACTTTATGCAACTCGAGAGTGGGATGCTATCTGGGAATACTGTACCCTTGAAATCACTAAATCATGCATATACAATGTCAGATATTCATAAATGACTTTGTGATCCATTGTCAATCAAAACATTATATTAGAGTAACCAAGTAACCTCCCATCAACCACCACATGTATTTCAATTGTATCATCATTACTAAGCATTGGAAGTGCAACAAATTAACTTATATGATGTCAGATTCAAGCACCTTTTATTAAGTTATGAACTTCCTAGGTGGTGAGTAACTTGATTTAGCAAGGAGGTAGTTTGGGTTTAGGTTATCTCAAATATGGTTAAAGTTGTTCTTGGATAAATAGAGTAGCGGGAAGTATTTTATGTAGAAATACTTTGTGAATGTACTAGTTGGTCATTTTTATGATCAATGTCACTCCCTACTCAAAGGACCGCCAATGGTGTTTTGTTATGTAAATAGGTCGTACTCCATTGGCCCTAGAATCCCTTGAGAGTCCCCATTAAAGAAACCCCACGAAAACATATTCATCCAAATTTAGAGGAAGAGCAACCCTATCTTTCTTTTTCTTGGGGCTAAAAAAGAATGAATTGTATGCACTATGAATCTTGTAAAAAAATTGAAGAGTGTAGACCATGTATTTAAAACTATAGTCATTTCATGCCACCCACATGGCCCATAGAACATATTTAAAACTATGTGATTCATTTGGTTGTTGCCCAAATTCCTGTGAGAAGTGACAAGTTATGAAGAGGTGTAAAATAGTTTCTTCATTCTCCTTGCACAAAGGATAGATGCGTAGACCTTGTCAACTATTGTTTTGTATGTTATCCCATATTTGGAAATTCATCACTTAATAGTTGCAACTTATTAAGTGATGAATTTCCAAATATGTGAAATTCCAGGATCATTGATCTGAACCCGGAAGTTATAAGTTTCCAATAATTGGTTGTTTCTGTCACTCCTTCAAAAGGGTCAGTAATAGATCGTCTTACTTGAGCAGTTTGCAATTAAAGGTAAAGTTGAAGTCTATGTGCTTGAATTGGAAGTGAATGAAAACCTCTTTATTCTTCCTTATGTGCAATATGTCATGCTTGCTTTTAACATCCTATGTGCGGAAATTCATGGAAAAACAACATAAGAACATAATACACATGATGGATAAGACACTTCACTTGATAATGGAGTTCACCCTTGCAATGGGATACCTCTTCGGGTTGTTAACGCTCTGTAAATTTCCTAGAGGTTGTCAGAAAAGAAGAAATCTCTGCGAGGTAACTTTATCCAACCACTTCAAAGCTGGGATCTAGCCCTACCAACTTCAGAGAGGGATCTCTCTGTATGGTTTAGATATGTTTCAAATTTAAAATATTAGGCTAGGTAAATAAAATATGTTGGTTTTGTTTGTTGTAGTTTTCGTTGGATTGGCTGAGAGATCTTTACACATCCATTGGGCTATGGGGTCTGTATCATGAAATAAAATCTAAACCAGAAAACAAAGAAACTTTTCACAAGGCAAGATAATGCAATCGTTGGATTCTTTTAGCAGCATATATGAGGAATAACAGAAAAGGCGAGAATGTCAATTACAACAATGAAGCAGTTAAGAATTTCTTTATTGTAAAATCAGAAGATACAACACTAAAATCTTTAAAGTCAGAAATAGGGTATACAAAGATAAATCCTGCAACACTCGTTACTTTCAAAGATTAGATTTAGAAAACAGTGAGATAACTAAGCGAGAATAACATTTAACTTAGAAAGGAAAACATCACCAATGAGTACATGCAAGAATCCTGTGAAAATGCCTCTTTGTATTAATGGAAGATCTCTTGAAAATATTACAGTCTGGTAGCTCTCAGAGCGTAAAGATCAACCCTCAATACTTTGAAAAGTGAAGTATTTATAACCCAAAATTACAAACGATTATGTCATTAAAGATCAGGACGTGGTAAATCTATTTTTAGCTTAACTAAATTAACAAATTACAAAAATCTAGGAAACTGTTTGATGATGTGTCGAAACTTCTTGTTGTTTTCTGGGTGAACCGTTGGTGAGGCCTCTGCATGACCTCGTTTAACTGGATAGATGAATGGGTTGGGACAGCTCATCGACTACTCGATCAGGTTGCAAAGCTCTTCCCATCGAAGATGATTGGGAATGCTGACTTTGAGTAACCTTCGGTAAACTTCATCCATCTCGGTGTACTTGGCAAAAGTAGGCTTGATGATGAAGATGTACCAGATCTCATGTTGTATGATGATGTCCAACTGTAGCACATCTAGGAATGCCTTTCCTGTGATACTGCCTTGAATTCCTGAAAAATTTTGAACTATCCTTAGCCACATCGGCTAGTCTCTTTTTGTAATTGGGGAGCATCATCAATTTGTCATTTATCACCTTCAAACTAGGAAGACCTTTCTTCTGTAGAGCTTCGATCTTGCTGAAAAACATTTGTACCCCTAGGTCCATAGCCTACACCTTTTCTTCC
Organism: Picea sitchensis; assembly: GCA_010110895.2. NCBI lineage: Eukaryota > Viridiplantae > Streptophyta > Pinopsida > Pinales > Pinaceae > Picea > Picea sitchensis. The sequence goes on along the minus strand of SNQJ01S0149412.1, from coordinate 37,305 downwards.
AGCTGTAGCATCAATCCTCTCTTGGTCAAGACTCTCTTGACCTCAAGGATGGTCTCCGTTCTATCCTCAATTCTCATCTCTTCCATCTCCTCTCTGGTTTTAGAATTCACAAATTTGATGATTTCATTAGCCTCTGTGGGCATCTCTCCCAATTCTGATCTAATCTTCTTGATGAATTGTTTACTTCTCTGTACCAATTCATTTTTCTCAAACATAATCTGTATCATTGGCCATATTTCATTCATAGACTTGGTGATGTCTGTCCAAACACTTTCTTTGACTTCAACCAGTGTTTTTCCTGCCACTGTTTGCTTCCAAAGATGTTGTAACTCTTGTTTGAGTTGGTCTGACACTTGTTCTTCCTTGGAGTAGCTAGTTTGGTAAGAAGATTTGAGTTCCTGGAGGTTCTCAATCTCCTTTTTGAGCCTGCTAATCTCTGTTTCTTGCAGATTCATCTCTTCCATAGACTTAGCCAGCTCAACAGTCTTTTCTAGAGACGTCAGTGGGTTTGGCGATGGAATTTATGCTAGTGACGTTGTGCTCACTCCTAAGAGTGGAACTGCACTCAATGGAATGACTTCCATGGGTTTTGACTGTTCTTTCTCTTTCAATAGCTTCTCCATTTCAGCTTCCATTTCCTTCAATTGTGCATTCTGCTCCATGATCAACTTAAGCATCTCATCTTTTTCTCCTACTGTCTTCTCTATTTCCTTTGCCTGCGAGTCTATTGTTGGTGGAAGCTTAAATTGTTTCCTCAAAGACATTATGTCGACATTTTTCTTCTTGATCATCTCCTCGACTCCTTTCACATTCGAGGGATCATACCCGATCTTGAGGACCAGTTCCTCCAATGTCTTAATCTTGTTATCCTTGGAAAAGGATGATATTTTCTCCAACTTTAACTGCGTCTGGACGTTATTCAGAGACACTTGTAACCTGGAGGTAGTAGTGGAAGCATGTGCCAATGTTGAGAAAACCATTTCTCCAATTTTCTTGTGTAGATCCATTTGATCAGCTAGATGCACGTCCTTGGTCTGGAATTCAAAAGTTGTTCTTTTGTAATCAGTGATCACCTTTGGGTCTAGTACCTATGCTTGGAGAAATTCCATGTGCATTCTTCCCTTCTCAGTGTCGAATGCTGATAGAAGTCTGTGTTGTGCAGTCGACGTCTACTTCCAGAACTGGGAATATGTGTTGTTGGTTAGAGTCTGATTCTTTTTCTTGATCAAATCATATTTCTCAAAGATACTCAGCTTCGGTCCAGTCTTTCCTGGCTGGTTGACTGGTGGAGTATATGTAGGCTTCTTTGGAAATACCGAGGTTATGATCTGCTTGTTGCTTGTACTGAGGAGCGACCGATCAACCTCCGTCATTGTAGTGGATGGAGTTGCCTTTTCTCCAGCTGGGTCAGGAGCCAGACTGGCCTTTGGCCTATTGGTATGTAGTTGGAATTCTTCAGATGATACTTTAGTAACAGGAGGTGACAGATCCTGCCTAGGCCTTTTATCTTTTGGAGCCTGTGGTGTGGTCATCTATGATACAGTGACCGGGAGGTCCTGTTGTTCTTTATCAACCAAATTATTTGTCTCCCATTCCGTCTGGTTGGCAAATGTTTCTACCTCAGGCCTACATATGTGAACATACAGGATATTCTTGTTTTTTATCCTCATCTTGGAAATTATCCCACACGGATCATAGTGCCATGTGAAACTAACAAATAATTGCATTCCCCTTAGCAGTCTGTCTGCTTCCTCCCCGGTGCCTCCGTTGTTGCAGATGAAAGACCCAATCTTCCCTTTGATTCTGAGTTGTTGCTTCTTCTTCAAAGACACAAAATGTATATCGTCTGAGTTTATCATCTGCCTTATGTATTCCAGGGAAACAATTATGACAAGTAAGTACTTGGGTAGTTTATATGGGGCCAACTCGCACCCATAGACTCTAATCTCAGTGTGATTTTGGTACAGGTACCAATCACCAGTCTTTGTATGGTCCGAGAGATGTAGGACCCTCTGAACTTCATCATTAATTCTAGGTTTGGGTCTGTCGCTGAGCATACTCACCACTGGGTGGTAGAACTGCTCGATGAACTCCTTGAAACTGAATTCCATGGAGTTATGTCAAGGTGAACAGTAATGGCACCTCGACAGGATTCCTCTGGCCGACAAAGACTACTTAATCATAGACACAAAATGTGATTTCAACTTTGTAGACCTACAGTCATGGAGTGAACAGTTCATCGAGAAGTTCATGGAGTTATGTCTGAGCAGATTCTCCTCACCTTCTATTCACTTTGACTTTGGTGCCATTACTATAATCAATACCTACAAATAAAACAAAAGTTAGCGGGGAAAACTGTAGATGTGGGTGACTGACTGTAAAGGAGAGGAAAACAGAGTAAATTCTTTGGTGTGATAAGTGGGTAAATGGTGAAAGAATGAAGGGTGAGGGTAGTTTTGAGTAAACATGTATCCGTTGGGACGAGAGACAGGTCAGTTGGTTAACAGATAAGTTAGCCAGTAATAAATGGCCAACAGGTCATTTAGAGCATGAGATGGTAGGTGACAATGACTGAAGCATACGAATGCGTGACGTGGTGGTTATTGATTGGGGGAAAATACCATGGTGAAAATACTCACCACGGGTGAACAAGGGAGAAGGACTGACGGAGTTACAGGATGTGACTCTTACGGAAAAGGTGGATAAAGACACCATGAGGTGATGAGGCATGTCAGAAAGTAATAGGCGGTGGGATTTGGGACCAATGGATTCATGCCACGTATAGATAGGGAGCCCTGCAGAGTAAAATTCCATTCCGAACCCCCCCCCATCGTTAAAGGTAGATCGGTCAGGGGGGTCCGAAAAACATCATGAGTTGTTGATCTTCGCGCTTTCCTCTTAACCGCAGATCTACGCATGATCTTTAAAACACATTCCGAACCCCCCCCCGTTCATTAAAGGCAGAACAAATGGGGGGTCCAGAATCCAATATAGACCGTAGATCTAGGCACTAAAATTTGGGTAGTCCAGATGCATGCATACATTATCTCTAATTCTAGACCCCCCCCCACCATTAAAGGTAGAATGGTCGGGGGGGTCCGAAAAGACTTGTCCACCGTAGATCTGGGTGTGGACATCTAAGCCATTCATACATGATTTGTGCATAATCATGAGCACAAAGGCATATGCGCCCAGAAAAAACTTAGGATAAGTGCATATTGTGGGTTTTCCCAAGCTTTCACATGTTTATATCACCAAGGGGTTAGACAACCAACCTTTTAAGCATCCAATACATGGTCCAACATTGATCATCGAGCTGGTTTTATTGAAATAAAGCAAACTACCTATGTTCTAACTTAATAAACTATGACAATTAGCCTAGATTAAACAGTTGGACTAAGAAATTACTCTACCCTGGGGCTATCTGAGCAAGATTAGGCAGTCTGGTAAAATTTATTCACTAACTAACCTAGATCACTTGGCTAATATTAAACAGTTTAGCCAAGACTTTTCACTATTCCTATCAACATCAAATTAAAAGAGCTTGGCCATGCTTGAAAGGTATGGACCAAGTCACTGTTATTGCATGGGGCTCTATTGAATTTCTTTTATGCCCTCTTTTATTCTTTTTATTTTTTTATTTTTATTTTTTATTTTTCTTTCTTTTCTCAAATTATTTGCAGAATCAAAAATCATTTGACAAACAAAAAGACTAAAGAGATAACATTTTAGTCACCAGTTGATCCTATAAATTATAGGGTTATAACAATGGCTCCACCTGGGGATGGTACTCTCCTTGTGAAGTGCCAAGAATCCTGATTCCCGATGTTCTGAAACTTTCACCATAGTCGTCTTTGTTGCTTGATTGGTTTTATTTCAAAAATTTGAAGACAATGTTCAATCGCTTAGGGCCTTCTCTCCGGGCTTCAACCATCTGACCAAAGTTATTCACTCAGAAAATCACAAGAAAAATAAAAATGGTTTGTACAATGGAAAGTGTGACTTCACATCCCTACTGAGGTGGTGAATAATGCTTCAACATTCTGCCATTTACAGGTCCTCCTGGCAGATCTGTCCCATCACTGTTGTTGAGCAAGAAGGCGTTATTCCCTCTGAATGCTTGAATCATGTATGGTCCCTTCCACAGACTATCAAATTTGTCATGCTTTCCCTTGTCTTCATTTCGGGAATCCCATCTTAGCACCAAATAACCTAGCTCAAAATCATCTTCCTTGGTTCTTTTATAAAAAATCTTCTTAATGCTTTCTTGGACTACCTGAGTCTTGTTGTATACTTCTTCCCTGGACTTCTGCAAATGGATCATCTGTTTTATCCTTCATTGGGATTCGTTTGGCTTGGCTTGCATGTCTTGCAGAAATTTCATGACAGGGACTCCTAAGGAAGTGGGAAACTGCTTATGTGCCATTGACCAGCTGATATGGTGACATATCGATTGATCTTTTGGTGGTCAGTCTGTCGGACCATAGCGCGAAAACCAACTTGTTATGCCATGACTTTTTGTTTTCTTGCAAAGTTTTCTTGATAATGTTTACCAGGGTTTTATTTGATGATTCCGCCATCTCATTTCCCTGAGGGTAGTAAGTTGTGGAATGTCCCAAACCAATATGATACTGGTTGCAGAAATCTATGAGTTTCTTAGATCGAAAAGCATCTGCATTGTCAGTTATAATCTTTCTAGGACATCCAAAATGGGACAAGATATTATTTTCAAGAAATTTAATAATGACAGAATCAGTGGCTTGCCTTCTTGGTACTGCTTCGATCCATTTTGTAAAATAATCTGTGGTAGTAAGAATCCACCTATGCTGGCCCGAAGAGGGAGGATGTATTTCTTCGATGAAGTCTAATCCCCATTGCTGGAAAGGGGCCTCAACGAAGACTAGTTTCAGGGGTAGAGGAAGAAGTTTCCTTTTTCCTTCGAACAAATGACATTTATGACACGAAGTCACTTTATTGTGCACATCAGCGAATAGCGTTGGCCAATAGAATCCATCTCTAAGGATTTTATTAGTTGTGGTCTTCCAGCTCAGATGACCACCATAGTCTCCTGCATGAAAATCCTGCAATACTTTGTTAGCTTCATCCTTCAATAAACAATTTAACAAAATACCTCCAGGATCTTTCCAATACAGATTGCCTTCTAGAATGCAAAATTTTAATGCTTTTAATTTCAAAAACCTAGCTTTAGTTTTGGTCAGACCAGGGGGAGCTTGTAAATTATGCAAAACAAATATCAGGTATGCGTGCCATGGAGAGTTTAGAAATACCTCTCTCACGCTTGGAGTCGCCTGCTCACCCTGTTCATCTACTGCAGCTAAGAAATTAATGTCAAGAGAATGGAAATTTGATTCAGCCATTCAATTTGCTAGACCTTGACCTTTAATCAGTTTAGTAGGCTTAATCTCTATGTCATACTCTAGAATGATAGCAATCCATTTTCCTCTTCGGTCGTCTGGATTGTCCTGGGTTAAAATGTCTTTTACTACTGCATTCAGAACATATGCAATGGTGTGGGAATGGAGAATGTATACTCTAAAATATTTTATGGCTTTCACCAAGGCAAAAGCTTGTTTCTCCATTATTTTATAATTCAAAGCAGCATCTCTTAAAGATTTACTGAAAAAGGCTATGGGTTGTTCATACCCTTCGCTATTTTTCTGCATTAATACTGTTGCAATGGTATGTTCAGAAGGGAAAGAAAAAAGATAAAAATCTTTGGTGAAGTCAGGACTGATCAAGACTGGAGCCTGCGTGAGTGCGTGTTTGACTTGTTCAAAAGACTGCCTGGACTCGGTGTCCCATTTTATTTTTGTGTCCTTTTTTAACATGTCTGTGATGTTCCTGAGAAGCTCGGCTAGGTTTGGTATGAATCTTCGCAGAAAGTTTATTTTTCCGATAAAATACTGTAACTCTTTGATATTTCTTGGGTGTTCTAATTTCTGAATGTCCTCAATTCTGCTGGGGTCTATTTTGATTCTGTCCTTAGAGATTATGTGCCCTAGCAGTTTACCTTCCTCTAATTCGAAAAGGCTCTTCTTAGGATTCAAAGAAATCCCAAATTTCCTGCAGTTCTCAAAAACGCGTCTGAGATGTCGTAAGTGCTCGTCATCAGATTGGGAAAACACAGTTACATCGTCCAGATAGATGACAATAAATTTGTCGAGTTCTTCCTCAAAAGTGATGTCCATCGCTCTTGGGAAAGTGGCCCCAACGTTCATCAACCCGAAAGGCATTTTCACATACATGAAAGTACCCCATGGTGTTATTAAAGAGGTTTTCTCTTGGTCATTTGGGTGAATGAGGACCTGATTATAACCCGAGAACCCATCCATTAAAGAGATTCTACTGGATCTAACTACCCTTTGTAATATGTGGTCCATTTTTGGAAATGGGTAATTGTCCTTCAGAGAGACCTTATTCAGATTTCAGAAATCGATGCAAACCCTGATTTCTCTAGATTTCTTTCGGGTTGGGACCAAATTTGAAACCCATTTGGAAAATCGTAACAGGACTATGATTTTGGCATCGTACATTTTTTTGATTTCTTTTTCTATCAGGGGAAGTAGCTTGGGATTTATTCTCCTAAGTTTATGTCTGAAAGGTTTTTGATCTTCTTTAATTGGAATCCTATGTTGTATGATGTTGGTGTCATAAGATTTCAAATCCTCGTAACCCCAGGAAAATACGTCCGAATATTTCTTGAAAAGATCAATGTATTTGAGTTTCTGCTCAGGGGGTAATGATTTGGAAAGTTTCACCATCTTGGGTTTCTCTTCTGTCCCTATATTACAATCTTCTACTTCTTGACCACTCGCTTCAATTTTTGATTTTTTAGCTACATCATTAAAATCAAATAGGTCTTCTAAAGGAACCAAACCCCTAGGTAAAACATTACTTTTTAAATGAAAAACATCAACTTCTATCTCATCCTCACCTAACTCTCCTGAATCTATCTTATTTACACTATCATTTCCAAAATCATGTCTTTTTACATTTTCATCTTCATTTTCTAAGTCTATGTTTGTACACTCGAACTCATTTTTACATTGTAGGAAATCTTCAATTTGATCATCATTACCAAATACCTGCCAGTATCTGATATTGTCTGGGACGATTGGTATCCATTTCACCTCCACCGTGTATGGGCGAGTGGAATGAAAAGGTATCTTGCATGTGGCTATTGACGTAGCTAATCCATCTGCTAAAATATTTTGTCCCCTAGGCATCACCTACAAATCAACTTCAGTGAAACATTTAAGGGCGTCCAGAACAACATTCCTATAAGATCTAAGATGGGGATGTTTTGATACATACTCACCTTTAATTTGCTTGATTATTAACTCAGAATCACCTCTTACCATGATTTGTTTGGCACCAACCTTCTTCAATAGTTTAAGACCGAGCATCAGAGCTTCATACTCAGCTATGTTGTTAGTGCATTGAAAATTCAGTTTGTAAGAATGGTTTTCTGAATACCTGGATTTGTGATTGTGCAGCCAAACTCCTACTCCAACTGCTTCTTTTCTTACAGCCCCATCAAAGTCCATGCTCCAGAAATCCGTTGGCAATTCTTCAGTTATCACATTTTTCTCTCTTTCTTCCTCGTTGATTTCTTGGACTTCGTTCGGACCAGATGTATCTTCTTCCAGCTAAGTGATTTGTTCTCTTGTATTGCCATTGATATATAGGATAAAGGAATCCAGGTCAGAATGTGCAGAGTACAGAGGATAATTATGTGGTTTTTCTTGGCTGCTGACCATGTATTTCATCAGTGTTTCTCTGTACAGTCTCCTCTGTTGCCCGAATACCAGGATGGTGGCATATGACATATCCAACTGCAACAATATACCATATTTCAGGGGAATGTATACGACCAAAACATCCATAACCATGCTTTTTGTTGGAATCTGAACTAGAGTGATACATAAGTCTTTGATCAAACCGATACATATGACTTTACTGGAGTCAAAAGAGTGTAAGTCCTTATAAGGTCTGGTAACCTCAAGTCCCAGTTTTTCCATCACTGCTTTTAGCATCAGATTATGGGAAGCACCCAAATCTAACATAGAATTATGCAGAATCAGGTCGTGTATATTAAGGCTGATGTAAAAAGGAGCAACAACACCATTGTCAGTCTGACCATCCACTTCAGGTCTGAACAGGAGTTCGAGTTGATCATCGGTAAGGTTTACAGTATCCGAATGATTCACCGATCCAACAGTTAAGGCCTTCATGCCTATATCAGGTTCAATGGTCAGTGCTTTCATCACCTATGAACGGTAAGTGTCTTTGCTCATCAACTCGGAAAGGGGAATGGGAATTTTTACTTTGGATAATTCCCCTTCGAGGCTGAAAGGTGTAGGTGCTCTGCTTTGGCTCAACAATTCTGATTTGTCCACCACAATCTTTTGGCCAGAAGTATTTGGTGGGTTAGTTGATGAAACCTCAGTCTGCAATGATCTTTTTAGAATAGTAAGGTTTCTTTTTGCTGGAACTTTAGCATTACCTTTTTCAGATATCTTCTCGATAGAAGGCTCAGGGGATTTCTTAGTTTCAGCGGTCTTCTTTGTTTCAGTTACCGTTTTTAGGGAACTTCTGTCTGTCTTTTTACTTCGCAGATTGTACTGCCGGTGCACCTCCATAATGGAATTTTCAAATGCATGTTGTTCGGTATATTCAGCTTCTTCGCTCACCTTGGTCTGAGAAAGAAGAAAAAGTTCTTGTTCCTCCTGGGTGAGGAAAATTGCTTCGTTATTGTGAATGCCCATGAGGTTTATGTGTGTATCCTCCGGTTCTTCAATTACCTCATCTCCTTCATCGACATAGTTTTCTTGTAGAGGCGTTCTGATCTGTTGATCATGACCTCTCTATTCTCTTTGATCCCTAGGATCTCTCTGCCTGATTTGAGGAGGGTTTCTTCTGAAGTTAGGATTCTGAATTTGAGGAGTTGGTGGGTTTTCTCTAGGAGGGTTTCTTTCTAATACAATAAGTCTCTCCATCATTATTTCCATTGCTCTAGCTAAGGAATCCAATTTGGAATCAAAAGTTGATGTGGAAGGTTCCTCTTTGATTGTGACTCTCCTTTCTGTCCTCTGTCGTGCCCTTTTTGCCAACAGGTTGGCCTCCACACTTATTGCACTTTTCTGCATATCCTGCATGGTGGTGGAGTTTCTTTCCCTTAATTGATACGACATATTAGCGTCAAAACCATCAAGGAATTTTATCAATGCCAAATAGTGGAGGTTTAATATCGGCTAGAATTGCATTGTACATGTTATTGAAATGGGTGTAGTAATCTTGTACTGTCTAACCTTGATTTCTTCTGATGTTTTCATATTCTGACAAGATTTGGAGAGGGTTTTTCTTTACCTCCCATCTGTCTAGAAAGCTTCTTTGAAATGCGGTAAGGTCAATCACTGAGGTAGCACATAAACCTTTATACCATTTCTTAACGTCACCCGTCAAACTTTGCGCAAACAATCTCATTTGAACGTTAGCCTCATCTACTTCCTGCAGGTCAAAATAATAATTCATTTTATCTACTTATTGTTGGGTGCTCAAGGGTCCTGTTCCATTGAACTGTGGAAGTCTCGTTTGATAGTCCTGGGGCATAGCATGAAGCGGTGCGGCCAACACTAAGGGAACATATCTGGCTGCCATGATAGGCGGAGGAGGCGGGACAATAACCTGGATGATAGGTGGGGTGGTGACAGAAGACGAGGATGAGGAGGGGCTATCTGGAATAGAGTGAGTGGTTTGAGGTTTAGCAGTGGGAGATAAAACTTTAGGGGTCCGGGGTTGCAATACAGTTGGGTCTAGGACGATTTCTACCACAAATATATCTGATTTTGTTCTAAACAGGCTTTGTTTGAAAAGGATGTCAAAGTCAAGATCCTGAAGGGAAACAAGCTCTTCTGGAAGAGAAGGGGACCTTTGAAGGGGATTATGACTTACTGAACCTTCTACAATGGTCTTTTTCCTGAGTAATTGTTCTGGATTATTAGTTTCTATTGCAGGTTCTGGGTCTGGGTGAGATCGAGTATAAGCTCTTTTGGGAGCCAGATTTCTTTTTGATTTATATATATATACTTTTTAGTTTTACGAATCCGAAAATAATATCTGCAAGTCTTTAACAACCTCTGAACATTATTTCTTTCTCATATTTGCAATTATTAGAAACAAACTTTTCTTCCAGGGAAAGAAAACGTGAGTTTAAAATTTGTTCAGTTCCTCCCCAGTATGGTCGCCATTTTGTTAGCACTCTGTAATTTGCCCAAGGTTGTGGAGGCAATCACAGAGGCAACATCAAAACCACTTCGAGTCTTGGATATAGCCCTCCAAGACACAGAGAGGGATCTCTATGTTTGATATAACTTTGTTTAAATATATATTAGGCTAGCTGATGGGTTCAGAGTTTGGATTTTTTAAATGATTGGCTGGAACAAGAGAAAAGAGGTCCATTGGGTAATGGGGTCGCAATCTGAATCTCAATAAAAAACAAGTTCTACAAATAGCCTTACAGGGCAAGGTAGGCACTCTTGGTGGATTATTTGAATTTGATTTTGGATTTAGAGGAGAAAGATGAGAGGACCAGGCAATGATAGGGCAATCAAGAATCCTTAAATTTACCTTTGAGGAGAAAACATTGACAATTATGTCAAAGCCAAAAACAGAGTGTATGTCTCAACAAATTCTGTTCTTCAGACTTCTTTGCATAATTCAGAGTATTAATAACTTAAGAAATACAATAGAAACAAATTACAGTGAATGAGGAAAACATCACCACCAAAAATAACACATGAATCCTGTAACTGTTGTGACTGTATTATTGAATTGATGAAGATACAGAAAGCTCAGTGAGCTATTTTACAAAAACTCAAATCATGGTCCTCGACTGATCAACCCTTTTACATTAAAAATCATCTCTATAAATAGGAGAGATCTCCCCATAAGTTTTGGAAGTTGGATTCAACCGCCTCGGCCAAAAATAGCCAGAAATCCCCCAAAACCTGGAACTGTCCACCATGAAAGAGGGCTCTAATTTCTGCAAAAAAGGGGTCTGAAAAGACATATATTTCTCTTCAACGCTAAAACCTGGGCAAAAACTAAAGGATATTATTGTATATGGGCATGTGCTGGACAAAAAGCTCCTTCGGTTTCACCAAATTCGCCTCCAGCTGGCTGTAACAGCTCTTGCAAGATTGGGACTGTAACAGAAAAACCAAAGATCCGAAAAATGAGGCTGAAAGACCACTTTGATTCTCCCTTCTCATGGAACCTCTGAAAAGATGTGAGATTTTTTTTTTCTTCAGGCCGTTACGGAGAAAAACCTCTCTCGATTTTTAAAAAATCATTTTCATTTGCCCAGAAACGGCCTTGGAAGAAGACATGTTGAACAGGCAAAAATGGGTGAAAGTGGGAAAATCGGTTTTATTTTCAGTAAGGAGGTATTACAGACCCCCCCTAAAACTTCTTACCACCTCAGGGGGGGTCCGGAATACCGCCTTCCCGAAAATAAAACCGTTTTTCCCATTTTCACCCATTTTTGCATGTTCAACATGTCTTCTTCCAAGGCCGTTTCTGGGCAAATGAAAACAAATTTTTAAAACCTGAGAGACATTTTTCTCTGTAACAGCCTGAATAATAAAAACCTCTCTCAGTTTTTTCACAGGTTCCATGAGCAGGGAGAATCGAAGCGGTATTTCAACCTCATTTTTCAGATTTTTGTTTTTTTTGTTACAGTCCTGATCTTGTAGGAGCTGTTACAGCCAGCTGGAGGAGAATTTGGTGAAATAGGAGTTTTTTGTCCATAAAATGCCCATATACAATAACCTCCTTCCTTTTTTTCCCAGGTGTCAGCGTTGAAGAGAAATACATGTATGTTTGGACCTCTCTTTTGCATAAATTAGACCCGTCTTTCATGGAAGACAGTTCCAGATTTTGGGGGATTTGTGGCTATTTTTGGCGAAGGTGGTTGAATCCAACTTACGAAACTTATGGGGAGATATCTCCTATTTATAGAGATGATTTTTAATGTAAAAGGGTTGATCAGTCGAGGACCATGATTTGAGTTTTTGTAAAACAGCACACTGAGCTTTCTGTATTTTCGTCAATTCAATAATACAGTCATAGCAGTTACAGGATTCATGTGTCATTTTTGGTGGTGATGTTTTCCTCATTCACTGTAATTTGTTTCCATTGTATTTCTTAATTTATTCATACTCTGAATTATGCAAAGAAGTCTGAAGAACAAAATTTGTTGAGACATACACTCTGTTTCTAGCTTTGACATAATTGTCAATGTTTTCTCCTCAAAGGTAAATTTAAGGATTCTTGATTGCCTTGTCATTGCCTGGTCCTCTCATCTTTCTCCTCTAAATCCAAAATCAAATTCAAAGAATCCACCAAGAGTGCCTACCTTTCCCTGTAAGGCTATTTGTAGAACTTGTTTTTGATTGAGCTTCAGATTGCGACCCCATTACCCAATGGACCTCTTTTCTCCTGTTCCAGCCAATCATTTAAAAAATCCAAACTCTGAACCCATTAGCTAGCCTAATATCTATTCAAACAAAGTTATATCAGATAGAGAGATCCCTCTCTGAGTCTTGGAGGGCTAGATCCAAGACTCGAAGTGGTTTTGATGTTGCCTCTGTGACTGCCTCCACAGCCTTGGGCGAATTACAGAGTGCTAACATGGGTCATGCTCGAAATCTTGACCACTTTATTATTCTCAATGTAATGATGTCTCTCCTTTACAAGTTGTAAGGCCAAATTCCCTCTTCGGTGACGAAAATAAGAGATCTGAATGTGATTAGGAATGTATCAGCTTCACAAGTTCTACTCATGAGCCATCCATGATGCTGACATGGACATCATTCAAACATACTCAATACATACAAATATGAAGAATAAAATATGACCCCGATCAACATGGAGCCATCAAAAGCCTTAGATCTTCTTCTTAGATACAAAACATAAATATGCATCCCATACAAAATATCTCGAAAACCACGAGAATTAGAACTACTTCATTGGCCACTTGTTGTGCAAGTGCCACAATTTATTTGTCACATATCATTGATTGATTTGATGTGAAAGAAGCTAATAAACAAATAGATAGAAGGAATAAGTTGATCTTGCTACCTTGTTTTAGCCTCTCTCTGCTCCTTCACACCTATAACACGCATTATATGCTGCAACATTTAATGACAAAACAACATAATAAAAAACATGCTTACATTGGCTTCTCCAGCACTTAGCTTGTTGATCGGAAGCTATGCTACAAAAAAATACTTCTTCATTGAATTTTCATCGTCGAATTACCCAAAAATGACTATCAAATCATCTCCATCCGAGTCAGACACTTTGCCCAAGAGACATCTTTGCCTCGGTTATCATGCCACTACCTCTATAATAAATGACTCATTCTGGAATTAAGCTGATGAAGTTTTGCTCATATCAGAAAAATAAAACTACCACTGCATTTGTGGTGTCATTTTACATAAAAATGACTATCTCCATGCCTCGATTTGAGTCAGGCACTCTCAGACACAAGAGGCAACCTTGCCTCGGTTTGCATGCCAAAATCCATATAGGCAGTACATATTTCATATAGGAAGTACCAGGTCGTATAGACACGCTTAGTGCTCTGTGTGCTGGTGTGTTCTTCTCTGTCTCGAACTGTGCCCAAAGCCCCTTCTTATACAATATCTCGGGTAGTTTTGCAATAATGAGGCCATTAGCATAATTGGTTGGTAGAGCTAAGTTTAGAATTTAGTTGTTGGAGGTCCCAGGGTGGAATCCCATGGGCCTCCCCATTTTGGCGAATCGTTAAACCATTTTGGCGCACTCCCTCGCTATC
>SNQJ01S0149412.1:0-23413 GCA_010110895.2 Picea sitchensis | reverse complement strand
CTAACGACATATTAGACCAAATAGATCTTAACTAACTCCTAAGTGTCTAAATATCCTAACATGAATTACCCTTTGAGTTAAACATTTCCATTTCTCTTTGTTTATATGGCATCATGTACCTTCATTTTAATAGGGTGAGTTACCTTTACTTGAATAGATGTAGGTGTATTTGTTTAAACAAGTTCTCCATTCTTGTGATCTACCATTCTTTCAAAGCATTACAACTTTTTTCGTGGGAACAGCTTTGATTTATTTCATTCATATGAGTGTGAGTAACCTTGATTTTTTTGGTAAGGGAATGACTCAGCCACAAGGCTATAAGTTCCTCATCCAAAAATCTACAAACATAGTTGTTGAAAGGGTGTGAATGCCTTTAACCTCATGCTGTGATTATCCCTTCACATTAATGGGTTAAATTTGATATTCAAGGTAATTATTGTGATGACTCTATATTAATATTGATTAATGGTTGTGAGTGCATTGAAGTGGATAAGTAAAGGGTTGGCCCACTCTCACAAGGATAGTGATAGATTTAAAAAAAACACATCTCCCATATTGTCCCCCTGGGATACCCCTACCAAATTGTTTTTGACCTCTATATGAGAGCCCCAATACCTCAATTAAAACCATTCATTCAAGGGAATGTATTTTATCTTCCCCTTCATCCCAAGGTGCTTTGGGTTTCCCTTTTGGTCCACTAAGAAAGACCCCTAATAAGTCCCAAAACTGCCTCTCATAAGCCCTTCTCACATAAGAAACCCTTTGAAGGGTCAACCACAGATGACAATATTGAGTATGGGTGAATCAAAAATCCCAACATCCTTCTTTTCATGTAGATTTGTTTTTTTTAAAACCTACAGGAAGCATGGAAATATCGACGATAGTTCGTCGCAAGGTAATGAATGTGTTTTATTAAGATGGTAATATCGATGAAAGTGCGTCGCACTTTGCCATGGTTTTGCGTTGCACATATAGCATCTGTGTCGTAAATTTTTTCTCTGCCAAACGTTTTCATCGCTATTTCCACGCTTGTTTGTCACAAATTTCCAGAGTTATTTGTCACACATATGGCATCTGTGTCGTAATTTTTTGGTAAGTTTTTTACTTGAGCATGGTTTTTCATCGCTATTGCGATGAAGTTTCATCGCTATTGCCACACTTTATAAGGTAAACCTATTTTATGATGATGACGCGTGGAGGGATTATTTCGTCATTGTTGCCACGAATAACTGGTTTGTCGATATAGCGAAGCAAAAAGTTCCACGAAAAATAGTCTTTGCTTTTGTGGAAAGTGCGACGGATATGTGTGGAAACAACAACGAAAAACCATGGAAAATTTGTTCATATGTAGTAGTGCCCCTAATCCCTTGACCCTTATATCTTTAAGCCCTAATCCCTAAAACATTAAGCCATCAACCTTAGTTAATCACTAATCCCTTAACAAAAAAGCGTTAAATCCCCTAACCCCCAAGAGATCGACCCTTAAACACTTACAACCTAATATCTAATCCCTTAATCCATAAACCTCTATGCCCTAAGCACTTAAACATTAATCCCCTAGCCCATATTAATCCCTAAGCTATTAATCGTTAAACTACCTAACCCATAAGCACCAAATTCCTTATCTATTGACCCTTAATCCATTAAACCCTAACCCCTAATACCTTAAACCTTAATCCCTTAACCCTTAATCCATTAAACCCTAACCCCTAACCCCTAATCCCTTAACTAGTCGTAGAAGTCAGAGAGAGTGCATAGAGTAGTTGAAATGTTTTCACAAATTAACAAAAGGAATATGGATTCTTGGATTTTTTTTTTTCAAATGCAGTGACTGAGGGAATGGTGGTTGTCTTCGATATTTGATCAACATGATTTTTGGTGTGAGAAATGTTTTTTTTACATAGAGCCTCACTATCTCACTCTTAACCAACTAGATTCATGTAGATATCCTTTAGAGATACCAATAATTTAGAGTTGTTTCTGTAAAATTCCTACTGAATTTCCTTTAAATTTTTCTTGTTGTATTGTTGTTTTATTCTCAATAAATCATTGAATAGTGTAAGGTAGTTACATAAAAAAAAAATGTTCCCATATGGAAACTAGGGTAGTGTTCCACTTGTTTAATAATTCAACAACCTATAAATGCCAAGACAATTCCCAAGATAACAAGGTTAGTGAGGGTGCTTCCTCTAGTGCAATAACCAACTCATCAAATGATGGATCTCATAGACATGTGTGCAATAGTGCCCCCTTTGTTTTCATAAAAGAACCCTTAAAGATAAGGGTTTCCTCAAAATGTGTTCCATTAGTACTAATGCATGTGCAAGAAACCATCTCTCTTCAAACCAAGGGCCAAAAGCGGGACAACCTAGGAAAATATGCATAAAGGGTAGTTATGCCTCCTTAGTAAATGTGCCAAGATGTAATGACCAAGGGATAATTCCATGATATGAGTCAACCAACCTCCTTGAAAGCTCAACCACATGATAAAAATAGGGCCCCAAAGCTAAGGCACTCCTCATGAATATATCTCAACCATCAAATGAAAAACACACTTTCCAAGGCATGCACCTTAGGGATATGTGCCCAAGAGTGAGGGAACACTATCTCAAGGAGTATCAAGAAATGAACAATAAAACTTATGGAAAACCCTTAGTTGATGGGTATCCCTCTCCATGAATGTGATAAGGGTAAAATAAGAGTGAACCATATATGTAAGAGCCTCATCAAGCCCAGTTCTCTATTAATATCCACACGTAATATGCAAGCCTCCAAATATGCAATGATTCCCCAAGAGATGATGCTAAATAAAACAATAAGTATCAAATCCACAATAGATAGCCATCAAGACACATCCTCCAAACTCAACCTACTTGGGCAGGATCTTCAAACTAGTACAATTCCTCATATAATATGAGGAGTAACATGTAGAATAAGTAAGCCATATGTAAGCCAATTGATTTAGGATACCACTATTGCAAGATGAGGCAAGAGGTCATATTTAAGAGTTGTTAGTAGAATTGCAAATGACAAAATTTCATGCTTAAAGAAATTAAAAACAAGCCTTTGTGAACATAGGGATAAGTTATCTCGTGCGAAAAACAAGCCTTTGTGAAAATAAGGATAAGTTAGCTCGCATGGTAGATGAGTAACACTATATATATATATATATATATATATATATATATATCCAAATGAAGCATTGTTACACCACATATGGCCTTCATGAATTTGTCAATAGAAGACATCATTAATGCACATATATCAAAATGATTTGAATAAGCACGTATATCACAATACTTTGAATAAGAAACTTTGTTAACTTCATTATTTTTATATTATTTTCATTTTAATGTTGGGCATTAATTTTTTGTTATGTTTGATTAAGAACTAAACATAAAATAATTAAACAAAATAAAATATTTTAATCACCTAGAATTAGGTGAAAATTTAATAAATTAAAGTTCAATTTTAGTTTCCCATTTCATATCAAAACATCAAGATTTAATATCAATGATTTCACTAAGTCTTAAAAACCTCCCATACAGTCAATGCATTCGCCTAGTCTAACCGCGTAAAATTTCATCGCATACAATCACATTTTGAAGAAATTTCAACGTTGGCCCCATTCACTGCTCACTGTGTAGGGTTGGTTGATGACATTGTAGATGACTGTGCTGGAAGACATTCCATGACATTTAAAGAGAGTTTCAACCAAGATTCTATAGATGGGAATGACGAATTATGAAAATGATCAGACTGCATAATGAAGGTTCATGAAAACATGGAGGATGTCGAAGATTATGTGGGGATGTCATGCATCCTTGAATCTTGAAACCCTCACATACCATCAAGGGATGTGTCTTGTCTAACCATGTAAAATTTTTACCTAACCCCTAAGCCCTAATCCATTGACCCTTGAAGAATTAATCCCTAATCCCTAAACCCGTAAGCCCTTAACCATAGTTAATCACTAATCCCTTAAAACAAAATTCCTAAATACCTTAACCCCCAAGCCAACGAACCTTAAACAATTAAACCCTAATCCCTAATCACTTAATCCATAAACCCCTATTACCTAAGAACTTAAACATTAATACCCTATCCCATAATACCTAACCCATTAACCATTAAACTACCTAACCCGTAACTGCCAAATCCCTTATCTCTTGACCCTTAATCCCTTAAACCACAACCATTAATTTCTTAACTCTTAATCCATGCAGTGCAAATCCCTAAATCCCATAATCCTCAAAGCCCTTATCCACTTAACCCCAAACACCTCAACTAATTAACTATTTAGGCACATCCAACACTAAACCCCATTCACTCCTCACCATGCGACATTGGTGGATGACATTGGTGATGGGCATGTTGGAAGACGTTCCATGACATTTCAAGAGATTTTTGATGAACATTCTATAGATGTGGATACAGATGATGACAATGATCCTGCATGATGAACGTTGATGCAAAAGTGGATGATGTAAAATTCTGTGTGGGGACATCAAGTATCCTTGAGTCTTGAAACCCTCGCATACTGTCAAGGCATGTGTCTACTCTAAGCATGTAAAATTTCAATGCATATAGGAACAATTTGAAGAAATTTCAAAGCTTTCCTCATTCACTTCTCACCATGTGACATTAGTGGATGACATTGGTGATTGGCATGTTGGAAGGGGTACCATGAAATTTCAAGAGAGTTTCGAAAAATCCCTAACTCCCCTAACCCCTGATCCATTCACCCTTAAAGCCTTAAGCCCTAATCTCTAATTAACCCTTAAGACCTCAACCTTATTTAATCACTAATCCTTTAACATAAAATCCCTAAATCCCCGAACCCCTAAGCCATCAACCCTTAAAAACTTAACATTAATCCCTAATCCATTAATCCGTAAACCCCTATGTACTAAGAACTTAAACATTAATCACCTATCCCATAATCCCTAATCCATAAGCATCAAATCCCTTAGCTCTTCACAGTTAATCAATTAAACCCTAACCCCTAATCCATTAACCCTTAATCCCTATACCCCAAATCCCTAAATCCCATAATTCTTAAAGCACCCATCCACTTAAACCCCAACAACTCAACTAATTAACTATTTAGGCTAATCTGGCTACATCCGACGCTAATTTTGGTGCTAACCGGGGTGCTAATTTAGGTGCTAAAAGGGGTGCTATTTCTGGCGCTAAAGGGGGCACCATTTCCGACGCTAAATGGGATGTAGTTTCCAGCGCTAAATGGGGCTCAATTACCAGAGCTATTAGTGCCTAAATTTTTTAGTCAACACAAAAAATGCCATAAATATCTCCATCCCAATAAATAGCACGGTCATTTTCAAAAACTTGAAGAAAAATACACTAAAACCAACTTTAGAAGCAAAAAAGGGAGCAAAAATGGGAGCAAATCAGAGGGATTTGTTTTAGTGGTGTGACCCATTCTTTTGTGCTAGAGTGAACTTTCATTTTCCTTTCATAAACAATAACTTTCCTTTACAATTTCATTCAAAAAATATATGTTGTTCAAAGTCCTTATAGTTTTTTCCTCTAACCTTCCTGATCCTTCTTTCCTTATTTCACATTTCTCTGAGTCGAACTGAAGTGTGTGTTCTTGATCACACATTCGACTTACACTCAACAAATTGTGCTTCAAATCTTCAACCAGTGAAATATTTTCTACCATGGCATATTTTATTCTAATCTTAAATATGTCTCTACTTATAATATTAGCTAAATGATTATTTCCAAATGCAATTGATCCATCTCTTTCTTTCTTTAGTGTTACAAAATTGTTCGTGTAATATGTCATATGCGTTGACAAATCACTGTCAACATACCAATCACTTTTCATGTGTTGTGCTTGTAGAGCAAGTGGGCATTGATTCTGCTTTATTTTCCATATCTCTTGTGGTTCCGATATCTAACTTTTAATGCTCTTCTTTGCTTCACTATGTGGAATATTCAATCTACAATTCTTCACTATGTGACCAAGATTGTTGCATTTGTAGCATTCTACTTCATTTCTAAATGAACCAAAACTGTTTTGGTTTCTGTTGTATGCTTCATAAGGTCTTCTAGGATAAATTTTATTTAAGTACACTACATTGTTACTTCTGTTCTTGGCATAGGCTCTGCAGTTTACAACTTTATGTCCAAAATTAGCGCAATTAAAATAATGACCATAAAATAATATTTGATACTTGGTAATAGATGATCTTCTCTGTGATGCACTCCTTTTGAATCTGTCTTCTTGAGTGTTCTTTATTTCTGGAATGTTCTTCTTTGGGGGCATGCATTCTTCCTTCTTGAAAGAATCTTTGACAATATCTACATAGCTACTTTTTCATGCTTCATGTTATGTTGTCTTGGAGCACGATCCTTTATGTACTTTATTGTATCCTAGTCTGGATCTTTCATCAGATGGTCTTTGGCTGTTGATTACTTGATGCTTCTGAAGATCTTTCCTTAAAGAAACTATTTCTACTTCCAAGCTTCCAATCATTTTCTCCTTTTCTTCTAACTAACTTCTAAGAATTTCCTCAATTATTTCATCTTTTTCTATTTGAATTTTTAGACTCCTCGTCATCTACTCTAGTTCTTTAGAGTTGGAATTCTAATATCCCTGTTTCATTTTTAACTCTTCCTTGAGTGACTTTTTCTTCTTTCATTCCTTTCTGAGTTCTTATAATGCACTGATTAGCTATGTTCTGAGATCAACTTGACCTTCTTCTTTGGAATCATCTTATATTGTCATGAAGATTACTCTTTTTGAATCATTGTCACTGTTATTATTCTCGTCGTCTCATGAGGAACTGTCCTCCTTTGAGTAGAAATTTTTCTTGAAGAATTTCCTTTTTTTTCTTCTCTTGTTTCCCTTTTGATATTTCTTTTCCCTTTAAGAAACTTCTTCTTCATTAGTGTCTTTATTCTTATGAGGAAATTTAGAAGAAAAATGAACAATAGCACCACAATTAAAAAATTTGAATGGAAGTATACATTTATACTTGCCAGTTTCTTTCTTTAATTTCCTTACGAAGTTAGCCATCTCTTCATCTTCGTGTGAATCATCACTGCAGTTGCTACCTGATTTTGGATTTCTCTTGGTCTTCTTATTTATATTATTGGATTCCTTGAAAGATGCTTCTTTTGTAACTGATCTCTCCTATTTTGTTCTCATCGCATAGGCTGTAAATATTCCATGTAGCTCATCCATGCTCAACGGATCTTCTCTTTCTTCTAGGGGTGATATTTTAGGATCAAATCTCATAGGAAGAGACCTCAATACCTTTTGAATAACTACTGAGTCATCAACTTCTACATCCAATCATTTAATAGTGTTAACTATTTCATCAACTTGCAGAAGGTAGGATGCAATGTCTTCATCTTCCTTCATCTTCAATTTTTGAAACATAGCTTTGAAAATTTGAAGCTTAGCTCCCTTAAATTTGGAATCCCCTTCATAAATATTTTGGATTTTATCCTAGAGATCCTTTGCACTATCACAATGCATAAATTTGACAAAGATTGAATCAACTAAACTACTCAGAATAGTACCTTTATCCTTTGAGTTGTTTTCCCTGAGTTTATTTTCATCTCTATCCATTGGGGGAGTGGCTTGTGTTGCATACCCATCTACTAATGAATTCCAAACATCAAATCCATGTGCTTGTAAAAAGGTTTTCATCATTTTATTCCAAAAGTTATAGTTCTGACCATCAAACAGTAGTCTTAGTGTATTCCATGATCTCCTTCCAATGGTTATATTGCTTCCTGAAGGACGTGCTTTGATACCAATTGTTGGAATACTGAGAGGAGGGGTGAATCTGTATGATCACAACAAGTACTTTCAATCACAATAAAAAACCTCCAATAAATAACACGAGCATTCAAAACACCATAATTCAAAGCATAGGGATCACATAGACACAATACACCAAAATTTTATTACAGGATGTGACTTGAAAGAAGCTCCAACTCTCTAATTTACAGGCTCCAACTAGAAGGAGGCTACAACTCCATTTCCTTCCCCCGTCCAACTGCCATGAAATATAAATGTAGACCAATTTGTCTCTACCTCACCTATTGTTGTTGTTGTTTGTTGTTGTTGTTGCCTCTGATACTTATGTTGCTACTATTGATATCAATATCTCATCAAGACTGCAACCACACACACCTCATACCAAGATTCATAGGAGATTTCTCCAAATCAATGCTTATGAATCAATAAGTCATACTTGTTGCTGATTTATTGAGAATATTCACCCTAACATACACAGGAAGACATACCTTTAGATACAATGCACTATCTACTCGTGGGTATCCATGCTTTTCCTTAGAGTCATTGCCTCATATCTCCAACCCCTATTCTGAGAAGTGATTTTCCAATTGACTCTTCCTTGAGTTTTAATGAGGATCTCATGATGACATGCAACTCACATGCAAGTTGTTATCTTTTGTTTACAATAGCTTTGAATTGCAACTTACATACAACTTCATACAACTTCCTATTCAAAGATTGACATCAATAACAACCAATCTTTCAATAATGCAATGACAATTAAACTTTTAACAATTAATTAATCTTTCAACAATTAATCTTTCGAAAATTAATTAATCTTTCAACAAAAACCTCAATGAATAAAACTTAGGTTATCTTACATCATGTTTCTTAACCCACGCCTCTAAGTTGCATTATATCATTTCTTGATAGAGTTAATAATTATAATCGTATAACGGTGGAATAAATAGAGAAAATCCACGATTCTTAGACTTTGTTAATGTCAAACTACTCCAGCCACTTGGCCTCAGGATCTCCACACATAACATAAAAGAGTTTATTAAATCTATAGTGGTCACCTAGAAGGAGATAACCCATCACGTCGTATTTATTGTCTTAAATAGCATGCAAAATTAACGAGTTACTAACCACGATTAATATGCCATTTAGGTTAATGGCTTAGCCAAGCAACATACTTCATTGTATATTCTTGAATCTTAGGTAAAGGGCGAAGTTAAAGTTTTGTTCTTGAATCTTCCACCATATTCAAAATATTTTTAACAAACTTTGGTTATGAATTTACATGTAGGGTCGGTTGAAACCCTTGGTGTGAAATCGAAATTAACACGCAAGCAAATCACGAGGGTGGCTTGTATTCCAGCACACCCATGTGAGTTCATCATAGGTTAATCTTTGTAATGAGGAAAACTATGTTGAGAACATTACGACCTATACTCTCTTCTCTCTCTTTTCATAGGTTGGGTATCCTTGTATTTTACCATGCCAATAATTTTTACGACCTATCACTTAAACTTCTCGTGAAGTATCTAGGTTATCAATTTTAATTTTGTTTTGTTAGTATAATGAGCTAGTTAAACTCCAACATATGGGTATAAATATATAGACTCTTTTATTTTGTCTATATTACAAATTTTAGACTTGAGGGTTCAAGGACTCTACTTATTCTTAATCAAGAACATTTTTCTTTGATGAACAAATAATATTGCTCGAAAGTAACATATTAATAGATTTATATCTTTTATTTCTAATTGCAATAAATGAATAATAAACTTTCAGAGAGATATCAATTTACAGATTCCTTTATGTTTTCTTGTTCTTTCTTACTACAATATTTATAAATAATATTCTTTTCAAAGCAAAAGAAATTGCAGACATTCTAGGTTTTATTTCAACCAATCTTCAAATAATAAATAAATAAAGCACAAATATATCTTTCATTGTAACTTTTGCAAACATTTTCTAATGTAATAATTTTCATTCATTAGTAAAAAAAAATATGAATAAAATAAGTGAAATATATATGAGCCTTCTTCAATATTTGAGAAACAAACTCGAAAAAGTTCCTCTTAACATAGACATGAACAACCAAAGTTACTTGTTCTTGTCACCCCAAGTCTAAATCATTATTCCATGGTGACTGAAAGTAGTATAATCACTATCATACTTCTTGAGTTTGGTTCTTCACATAACTATCAAACTCATTTCTTCACACGTACTTAGCAACGTCCTTCCTCATAACATACTTGTCCTTTAATATCTTGGCTAGGTACATTAAAATTTCTCTTATCCCTAACCCTAGGGAATCTTCTTGGCCTACTTATGTGCTAGCATTTTAACTCACATCCCACACCTTTGGGAGTAGTCTTCACCTTTGGGAGTAGTGTTCCACTTGTTTCATGGAAAATAATTCATTCTGGTGGTTTTTATCCTTTTCACCCACCCATTGAATAATGATTTGCTCTTTGTAACTAGATTCTCTAATCAATTTGTTTCTTCTTAATTAAATAAATTAAAAATACAAGTTACAAAAATATTCCTCATCAATGTTTAAGATAACATAATTCCACATAAATCTTTTCCAATAATTTCCACAACATAAACTAGTAAGAAATTAAATATTTTTTATAGTTCCACATAAATCTTTTCCAATAATTTCCACAACATAAACTAGCAAGAAATTAAATATTTTTAAATGTTTGTACACTGAGAGGTATTACAAACCATAAGGAAGATTGATGCCCGCTCTCGCAAGAGCCAAACATTTTGAGAAGGAATCGTGTGGTTGGGAAATTGGATTCATGTGTGAAATTGAAATTTTACAATTGAAACCTCCTATGATGATATAACATGATAATTGTATGTGTGTGATTTAAATGAGATTAATTTTATTAATCCAAACAATCCAAATCCACATTAATAAATTTTATTATCATTGAGTATAAACCTTCTATTTTTTATTAAGTGTTCCCAAAACTAAATTCAAATTTGGGAGAGCATTCATTGCACATGATTCACACACAAAATAATAATTTGTATTGCACACTCACATAGATACATTACATGTATATATAGTTGGAGTGAGATCCAACTAATTCTAATCTTCGAGATTTAGGTTGAGAAAATATCTCAACAGTCTCGTACATAACCTCAAGCCGATCCCCAAATGTAGCACACAACATTAATGTGAGCATTATCTCTAACAACCCCCTTTAATACTTACATTAAAAAAAATTACAATACTGAAATCATGATTACAAAATTTTTCATATGTCTTTGTGTGACTCATCCTCATATGCACTTACACCCATATCTGAACTTCATAGACACCTTTTTCCCCCATCATCTTCGAGCTAGAACTTCATACATCACAGATAAAACTTCTTCCGAACATCTTTGACGTTCTTTGTACAACCGTCTTCTCGACTTCCCAAAGGACAATCTTCATACTGAACCATCCCATGGATACACTTCCATCTGTTGAATTCCCCCAAAGAGAAAATTTCAACAATTATATAGGAGAATGATCTATATACTCAATGTCTTTGTAGTCAGTTTCACAACTTGACCTCATAAAAATAACCTGTAACTAATGCTCTCAAAGCACAACGGGTCACATCAGTATAGAAAAAACTTAGACATAATTAAATTAACAATTTGTTCTCACGCCGTGGAGAACCACCAATTTGAATTATAATAGTCTATTCAATAATTGGTTCTTCTATAAAATAATTTACAAACAAAATAAATATAAGGCTAATAGACATCACGCCACACAATAAATCTGAAGTCTAGAGGATCTAGTAGCCATCAACAAATAAATTCGTGGATCATCTTCACCTCCCTCTAACACAAATTTTGCATCACTGTTGCTATTGCTTTCCCATTGATTCAAACTAGACTTAGGAAGGTATAAGAAGAAGTACCACTACGACAATTGTTTTCTGAGTGCACCTCACTCATATAAAGAACTAATTTTTTGTTACAATTAAAAATGAAGAAAAATGCAAATTCACATGTACCTCTTGTTGCAGATTTCGATGATGTTGATGATGAAAGAAATGAAGATTGACCGCCAATGATCCAATTGCTCTCGTTGAATTTGAATTTGAATATAGGACTACAATTCCATCTCATAAAAAATTGAATGCACGATTTTTATTTTTTATTGCTTCTTCCAAACGAATGTGAAAGTGATGGCCCACACAATGTTGGAATAGACTCATTCAACATCTATATATATCAACAATGAGACGAGGGCTCTTAAATTTGTTGCCAGTGAATTGATGTATCCTCTCCACGATGTCACCTTTCCACCTATGGCTCACATAGACAACGATTTCACTCATAAAAGTGATTGTGGCTCTCTTACACCAGCTAGACACACTCGAATATACATATGGAAACTCACAGCAAGAGGTTTTTCATAAAACCCGCCCACACAGTCACAGAACCAGAACACTCTTCACACACCTATGCTAAGCTATTTCTACATATGTACAACAGATTAGAACATACATCTCTCACATTATCCTCGCCATCCCGTGAGGGATTAAGCCCAACCAAGCTCTGATACCAAATTGAAATTTGGGAGCGCATTCATTGCACAAGATTCACACACAAAATAATAGTTTGTATTGCACACTCACACAACTATATTACATGTATATATAGTTGGAGTGAGATCCAACTAATTCTAATCTTGGATATTTAGGTTTAGAGAATATCTCAACAGTCTCCTACAAAACCTCAAGCCAATCCCCGAACTTAGCACACAACATTAATGTGAGCATTATCTCTAACAAGCTAGTCATTAAAATCATGTAAGAGGGTAGGTGTGAGGATTCAGATATCACAAAGTTACTGAGAGCATGTGGTCAAATTACTTTCATCTTTGGGAAGAGTAAGATTCAAGCAAGCAAAGGAGAAAAAGGAAAATTGGTATGGAGAAAGGTAAATTTTTTACTATGGGTTTTTAGATAGGAAGAGGGGATTTGAGTGTAGGAAGAGAATGAGCCATGTGGTGCTTGAAGGAAACCATTTTTTAGCTATGTATTATGGAGGAAATGACTCTATATCATTACGAACTTTGTTGTGAGCACTCTCTAGAGGCTAGTTTTGGTCAACCAGGTCGACTGGAGCCCTCAAGGGAAGTGGAAAATCCTAGGGATGTGTAGTGAAAATGGATCTTATTCCTTGGGTTGTGCAGCTTGTGGGTAAGAGAGTAGAAGAGAGAAGAACGTGGGTTTGGGCTACTAATTGTGGAGCATCTACCACTAGGGGGACACATCTCTTTGTGCACTCATAGCCTCATCTTGGGGTGACATGGTACTGAAAGAAAATCAAATTGTTTTTACTTTGTTTATTTCACTATTTAAATGGTTAAGATGAATGATGAGTAATTTGTTGTTTCTTGATCAAGTTTATTCATGGTTTTGATTATGCTCTAGATGTTTTTAGATTTGTGGTATCATTCAAATGGTTAAATTTTTGTGTGATCTTTAGTTTATCAATCAAATTAAAAAATCTTATTTTTAATGTGTTTTCAATTGTCCCCTACTTGGATATCCTCTTTGTAATAACTACAAAGGCAACAATAAACTTGGAATAGGAATAAGAAAGACTAAAAATCAATCCTCTATAAATATGAAAAAAATCAATCCTTAGTCCACAATTTTTTTTTTTTTTGATAACAATAAAAACTATTACTTAACCCTACCAAAATCAAAATCAAAATCATTGATAGACAATGATGAACTCCTTTTTTATGAATCTTGAACCATTGTAGAAAAATGCTCCATAAAAATTGAATTCCATTATTATAAAGCCATTTTTTCAATATTTATATAAGCAGAACCATTGCAACGAAAAATTACCAATAAAAATTGAATTCCATTATAAAAATTGAATTCCATTATTATAGAGCCATTTTTTCACTATCTATATAACCGGATAGTGTACATTCTAGGCATTTTATTAAAAAGAAAAAAGAAGAGAGTAAAAAGTAAACCATTTGGCAGCCACGACTAGGTAGTCCAAAACAGGTTACAAGGAATACCCACTACATAATTAACACCTGGCCATACAGTATGACTAATAAAATTTCATCTGCATTAAAAAAACATAAATCCAGCCTTTCAGCACACACAGCAAGAGTCACACATCAACATCAAGATCCATAAATCAGTGTTTCCTGTAATTCTTATTTGTTTTACAAAATATTTCTTCAAAATACATCAAGATCCATAAATCAGCCTTTCCTGTAATTCTTATTTGTTTTACAAAATATTTCTTCAAAATAAAGTTCTTATTAGACAAACATAAAATATTTACAAAAATGTGACCTATTTTTTTTTCAAAAATATTTCTTCAAAATAAAGTTCTTCATAGACAAACAGGAAATTTGTGTCACAGATCAGCACCTAAGAATACATGAGATGATATAAGTTATATTGTGAACAATGTTTTCATCACCCAAGGGGGTTTTGACATTATGGTATGAAATGTTTTCTTCACCCATGGGGGTTCTGACATTCTGGTATGAGTCAGTATAACAGATGCCTTCAAAGTAGACGAAATCAGAATATATTAGAACACTTATGTACAACAGAAGAAAGCTTTATGTGTACGCTGTGTCTTATTGTGAAAGGAAACTGTGCTCAGCAATCAAATCTATCTAATCTAGGCTTGACACGAAGATTTAATCCATTTTCAGTCATATGGAGTGTCAGTGAGGGACGATATTTCACTTCCTTTTCTTCAACAGCTTCAAATTTGAAGAAACGTACAAGCACAGCAGCAAAAATTTTCATTTGGATGTATGCAAAATCCTTGCCAAGACAAATGCGAGGTCCAGCCTGTAAGTCAAGCACACACCACCATATCGATTTCAAGACATTATCTGCGTACTTTTTCAAAAGATTAATTATTATATTTTCGGGCACTTACCTGAAATGCAGTGAATTTGAATGGTGACTGCGGCTGGAAAATTCCATTCTGAAGCCATCTCTCCGGCTTAAACTCCTTCGCATCAATGCCCCACAGGTATGTCATTCTTCCCATAGAGTAAGGCACATAGTTGATCATATCACCCTTCTTGATTTTGAATCCATCAGGAAGGATGTCATCAGAAACTACATACTTTGCATCCTGCAAATTGTGTTTTGTCAAATTTATGATGAGCCATACTCTTGTATCTTTATATCAATATCAATGGAAAAGGATGATGAATATAGGATGTATTTTCTTCAAAAAGCACAATGATTTCTGCACTTCTAAAATGAAAACACAGGAATCAAAATTCAAATAAACTTATCCATATTTTTCCAAAAGACAAACCATAAAAGAAATTGTTTTGGGCAAGCCCACAAATGCAATGAAAATATAAATATAATATTATGGCATATCCATAAAAGAAATTGTTTTGGGCAAGCCCACAAATGCAATGAAAATATGAATATAATATTATGCCATATACTAACTGACGGAATTCCAGTGCATGCTAACAAGAGGAGAAACAAGACACAATTATTCATGGACAATGACCAGTCAAAAAGAATGTTGGAGATACGCAAGTGTCTTACCATAGGAACAGCTGGGTGTAAGCGCAAGGCCTCTGATAAAGCTGCATGAAGATAATGCATCTTATCCAATACTGTGTGCGTTAGACTTTGAAAACATACTTATAGATTCTTTAATGGACATGCATTCATTCTCCTTGACCAGGTCACGAATTTCTTGAAGAATCTTTCCTTCAACATCTGGATTCTTGCAAAGCGAATGAAAGAACCAACAAAGGGTAATTGCAGTTGTGTCCCGGCCAGCTATCATGAAATTCAGAATAATATCTCGGAGATACTTATCAGAGTAACTCTCTGGGTGCTTCTCACTTAATGCAATAAAGCAAGAGAGTATGTCTGGTTTTACCTGTAAAAATATTTGAAGCCAGTGACAGAGAAACAAGGTCGCGAGTACCAGCAATAACAGTCAGTGAAAATGTGAAAAGAACAATTATAGCGTGTGGTTGTGAGATAAGTTTCAAATCAAGACTAAGACTGGTGTGAGCATTCTCTTACATGGTTATTTTGCACGGAAATCTCCCGTCTTCTCTCCTGAATGACCTTGTAGACAAAATCATCCACTGTTTGATGTTATCCTTCATGGTGGCCTCTGACAGAATATTGAAGTATCTTTTTAATTTCCAAGCAATGTCGGCATAACGCCACAAAACCATAGCATTTGCACTATCAAAAGCATTTGCAAACGATGCCTCTGGTCCAGAGTTGGTATTTGATAAGCTGTTGATCTCCACCCCAAAGCCCAGCTTGCAGATTGCATCCATTGTTGATTTCAGTAAAAGACCCTATTGGCATTTATCCCTGTCAATTTATGATTCCGCACCGTAATATTTTTGCATAGAGTATTCACACAAGGATATATAGATAGAAATTAATGTCAAAGAAATCCCATCTCATCATAGCGATATGCAAAAAAGTAGCCTGTAATTTATGACATTGATACGTATTAAGTGATGATATTTCTAAAAATCTTAAATGATTTCTTGGTAATAAATGTTGAAACAATAATTTCATATATATCTATATATATTTATCTTTTTAATATTTGGATGAAGAATAGTTCAATTAATATTTGGATAAAGGATAGTTTAATTGTCAACTACAATCATTGTTGATAATACTGACAAATTCAACCAAATTTGATGTTGTTAACCAAGAGGATGAAGGATAGTTTAATTGTCAACTACAATCATTGTTGATAATACTGGCAAATTCAACCAAATTTGATGTTGTTACCCAAGATTTTTCTTGGGTGGATGATAAATCATTGTTGATAATACTGACAAATTCAACCAAATTTGATGTTGTTACCCAAGATTTTTCTTGGGTGGATGATAATTGATAACTTAGTTGGTTTGATTCTTACCATTTTGATTTACCATTATGATGTAATTCTCTCATGGAATCCATTCTCACTAAGACCTACAGGTTTAGTGTCAACTATGGTTGCTAGAGTGAATACTGGCATTCCTAAAAAACCACAAAACACTGGCAAGGTGCTAGCTTCTGAGATTTGAACGTTTTATATTTAATTTGTTGCTGACAGTGAATACTGGCATCCATTCTTCTCTCTGAAAAACCACAGAACACTGGCAAAGTACTTACTTCCTCACTATGAACCCATTATATATCGGCCAATATAAATATATATATAACCCAAATAATACTTCATACATGAACCCAAGTTAAAGTTATATATATAAACAACCCAAGTAATACTTCATACATGAACCCAAGTAATACTTCGTACATGAGCCCCAGTTAAAGTTATATATATATGCCTTGGACAAACACAATATTTCTATCGCAACTCTAATTATAAATTTTAACAGCAAATGAACTTAATAGGTGAAGAGTTTGACTGCAATTCGAATTCTAATTTCTTTTCCATCGAATGACCTAATAGGTAAAGGACTTAGCATGCCTGCATCTCTACTGTTTGCTTTGTTCCATAAGCGTCCAAAAGAATTTTGGATAGTTTCACTGCATTCTCCCTGAAAACAACACTGCTGAAGTCCTTCAGTACTTTAGTGGAGAACTCAAAACTAGCTAATTTTCGTTGTTGTCGCCACTGCTCACCATCAACGCTGAAAATACCATCCCTAAGAAGGTCTTCCATAATATCATGTTGGAACTTTCCCTGTAAATTTTTCAAAACTACATAAGTCACGACAACATATATATAGAGATGACTTAATATCTCTGGAACAATCTATTGCATATAACAGAAGCTGACCTTAACATAGTTTGGAAAATTAAATCTAAGGATGTGCTCCACATTTGCAGGATCCGTGGTATAAACATAGCTGAAGGTAGGGTAAGCTATTCTGTAAGTCTTGTAGCGTCTGTAATGATCAAGATGAAAGTCATGTACGCGTTTGAAATTGTTGATGTGACCAACCACGGTTGCAGCCACAGGTGGGCACAAGTCATCTCTCCATTTCATTTTGAACAAAAATATCACCAACAAAGCCAGCGCTATTGATGCTGCCGCATATGCTATGCTCCAATCCATTGTTTCTTCTGGCAACACAGACAAGATTGTGATGAAATGAATTGTCTATATTATGTTATTTCAGCCAAAACTAAAGACTCTGGTTCCATTTAATTGCCCTCTTCATGTCACACTTACTTGGGTGGGTAGCTTCTACGCGAGGGAGGAGGTGCCTGTGCTCAGCCCAAAATAATAGATCACTGCCAAATCACATGTTACAGAAAAGATGAGTTGAGTAGGAGTCTTGAAATCGACTTACCTACTTACCTACTAGAGGAGCAAATGCGTTTCTGGATGTTAAAAGATGCATGGTCTAAGCGACTCGAATGAGAACATACATTTATAGGACAGACAGGCAACGCTAATGGCCTTTTGTTTTTGTTTTTTAAAAATACTAAAGCAAGGAGTTGGTTATATGTCAACACCAACCTCAACAAAATAATTTATTATGAAGAGATTAAGTGTATCTCAACAGACTGTTCTATAGAAAATTTAAATAAAATGAGATTAAGTGTATCTCAACAGACTGTTCTATAAAGAAGAATTTAAATAAAATTAGTTTTTTATTATGAAAAAAATTAAATGATTTTTATTGTAAACCAATTAAATTAAAGTGTTTATTAATAATAATTAAGAATAGAAAAAAATTTATTAGTGTTGAAAAAATTAAAGTGTTTATTAATAATAATTAAGAATAGAAAAAAATTTATTAATGTTGAAAGTAATTTTTTATATTGTAATATGAAACTTATAATCTCTTTCATTCTCAACATAAATAACATAAATAAATTTGATACGTGACATTTATATATTTCAATATCTATCCTTAATAAAATATTTCAATATTCCTATAAATAAAATATCTCTATATTATGTCAAAAGATGAATTGAAATTGACATTGCATTTTGGATGTTAAAAGATGAATGGTTTAAGATGCTTGATGTTAAAATAAATATGTTTTATGGGAACGCATTTTTATGTACTATGTGAATAGAAGAAACTTGGGCAAGGGTAATGATATTTTGTTTTTTTTTTTGGTTATATGTATACATCAATCTAAACAAAATAATTTATAATGAAAGGATTTATGTCAACACCAATTTTAAAAATAATGGTTATATATCAACATCAATTCAAATAAAATAATTTATTTTGAAGAGATTTATGTTAATATCAATTTAAAAAATAAAAATAAAAAATTATTGATGATGATGATGGTTAACTAACTCCATTGATCAAAATTGGTCAATGGGACCTTCATAAAAGTAATAGATTAATTAGATTTATTTAAAATGTTATTTCCATACCTCAAAAGAATTAAGAGAATCATGATCACCAAAGTTTTGATCACCTAGATGGTTAGGGAGGTACGTGTTGTGACAAATATTTTGAAATCGAAATCTAGTTTGGGTATAAACATGGCACTCTAGGAGAAAGTTTTTTTCATATTAAACAATCTTGGTGTCACAAAGATGACAAATTCTTTCCTACTATGGTGTTTTGGGAATTGCCCAAGGTTGTGTTTCACTATGCATCTCATGAAAATTAGTTCTTGTTTTAGCAATATTGATTCTCTTCTTTAGTCAAAATAAAGATACTTTTAATCTTCAAGATTAGGGTTAACCACTTCCTTATACTACCTTTTCTTTACCGCTCCATAGATTCTTTTAAAATTTAGCTTGTAAAATATTTTTAAGATCATCGCTATTATGCAAAATAACTTCTTCTTTTATTCTCAATGATTTAGCCAAGACCTGACATCATTATGTCATCCCTTCTTGAGACGTTGGTGATTTGGCTAGAATTTGAAGCAATTTTGGGGAGCCTCGTCATCCATGTTGTTTGTATTGTTGTTATACATTAAGTACCTCATCATAGATGTGCTCTCATGGGGAAATGATGGATTCTATTAGGAGGATAAGATAGAGTGTATTGCCTTTAATTTTGACATTATAAGTTATAAAATTCTTTTGGATTTGTTCTATCTTTATCAAGGATTTAAATAAATGTTTTTTATTATAAAGGGATGAAATGTATATCAACAACGATTTTAAATAAAATAAGTTTTATTTTTATTTTTATGAAGGGGATGTGTAATTGTGGAGTTGACCTTGAAATTTAAAAAAATATTAATAAAAAAATTATTTTAATATGAACTTTATGTATATGTGTATATAGCCATAAAGAAACTAAAAGTAAAAAAAAATATTATGGTTAAAACATTTCTGTGATGCTCACGAAGATGTGTTAATTTTACCACCATACCCAATCTCAAACTATTAATAAGATGTGTTATTTTTACCACCATACTAAATCTCAAACCATTAATTAGGTATCCAGATGACACGGGAGGTTCACGCATGTGCACACACACATAAGAAACCTTTAAAAATCCAAAAAATGTTAACTCGTGCAATAGTTGAATTTTTTTTATCCTTATATGGTAGTTGTTTCACATTTCTTGTTTATTGTCACATAGTCATGTTGGCATAGATCGTACATGCAGAGGCAACATATATTTGGAATATTTTCACATCCAATGTCATGTCGTAGTGGTTGTACATGTTGTGAAAGAGCTTTGATCATATCCTTGATGGTATCTAGTGCACAAGTTAGACTAATGTAGGAGTGTGCATGATGGCATTTATCCTCTCCCGTTATACATCATGAAAATGACAGAAAACCAATATGTGTCTCTTTGTTTGTTTCTAGTGCATTCATCATTATTGTATAAATAATTTTTTTTGGAGAAAGATCCATATAGTGGTAGGTGACGTATATACCCCATCATTATGGGAAATAAAACTTAAAATGATAAGATTATGGAAAAGAACACAAAATGTGAAATATGGACATTAATCAAATAATAATACGAAGAATAATGTAAAGGTCACATGGAAAAATAATGACTCTTTGTGGAGACCTACATACTAGTTATAAAGATAATTGAAAAAAATATGTCATTCCCATAATTACATTTGTAAAATTTGCATAAACATTCTATTGGTAGGTTAAAAAATATCTCTTCTATAAAATCATTTCCAAATTCAAATGAACACAATAAATGCTTATACGAATGCTTATACATTTTGATTAACCCAACTTCACCTAAAACAATATTCAGTAAAGAACACACTTTTTTTGTAATTGTGTGGACAACAATTACGTAGCAACACATTTATAGATATACAGACTCATACAATATAGCGAGGTATTTCCTTTTCACATAGAATGCATTATGGTGAATCACACTTGATCATGCTAGTTAAAAGTTCACTTCTATGTCATCGTTTTTTTTTTTAAGGTAACTTGAAATAGTGATGACTATCTAATGCACTAGGATGATTGGTCGAAGTGTTATCAAGATGAAAACCTACGGGTTCTCTTTTTTTAATATGAACTCTCAACTCATAATAAACTCTAGCCTTCCATTTATGGGTAATTTTTTGTTTCTATGGCGATAGTTAATCCTAGACACTTTACTTATAACCTAAATGAAATGATAGGGAGTTATATATAGAGAGTGTCTATGTAAAAATTGAAAATTTACGTTAATCACACTATATCTATTTCAAACTGGTAACATAGTTGTGATGTTATACATTGTACTTGTAGAGTTAGAACTACTATGGGATAGATGAGCATATAATTCCATATAATAGTTATACACAATGTGAAAGAGCTCTAGTCCCACTCTTGAATTTATTAACTCTCCAAGTCAAATAAATGTAAACAACACACTCGACGAATGTATCCTTTCCCCTTATTCATCATGAAAAAAAATGATAAATAAAATACATAAAAAAATTTTATAGCACATTCATTGTTGTGCAAATAGAACTTTCTTCAAAGAAATATCCCTGTAATGGCAAGTGACATATATATTCCGTCAATGTGGATTTTGTTTTTACAATGATAAGCCCATGGACATGTAATATGGAACATGAACTTTAATAAGATACCAATATTCTAAACAAAGTGATATTTCCTTAGCAAAAAAATAATGGTGACTCTTTCGTGGGAGGATTCTAAACTTATTCACTAGTTATAAATGTATTTAATGAAAAGAGGTCATTAACTATACACATTGTGAAATTTACATAGACATTGTAATTATAACCTAGTCATTATCTCCTCTATCAAGTTACTAGATAATTCACATCAACAAATTGAATATTAGTGCATTTTGATGAATCTAACTCAACCTAAAATGCATGTTTAATAAAGAAAATATTGATATTTAAAGTTGTGTGTGCAACAATGAAGTAACAATGCATAATTTATAAACTTAGATATTCATTATACAAAATAGTGGGGTGTATCGCATTAAGATGGAATGCGTCAAGAATGTAGAATCACATTAAAAACATAGTTATCGTCTTGACAAGAACTATGATCTCATAAAAATAAGTCTATCATTAAAAACCCATATTTTTTGGTCAAAAACACAAAAAAGGAGCCTTAAATCGAAAATTGTTGCTACTATTAGCACTCGATCTCTTTTTGATTAAAATTACAACTTTTTGCAACCATAGCCTTTAAAAGTTGTAATTTTGTGAAAATCTCTTAAAACAAATCCCTAAATTGAAAGTGGTGCTACTAGTGGTACCTTTATTTTTGAGGTTAAAATTACAACCTTTTGAAACCATGGCATTAAAGTCCTATTATTTTGCAAAAAAAATCTTAAAGTGAACCCTCAAATTGAAAATAAGTATTATTAATAGCACATTATAAAAAAAAAAGAAAAAAAAGTAACAATACAATTACAACATTTTGCAACCATGTACTTAAAAACCTATAACTTTGCGAGAACAACCTTAAAATCAACCCATTAATTACCTCACACATTTTTTTCATTTTTTTTCAAATAAAAAAAAAATTGGTGGTTACAATTACATATCATGGCCTTAAACATTGGTATTGTTACAAACAAAATCTTAAAATAAGCCATGGATTGAATCGCTACCAAAAACATCTTTATTTATTTTTTTCATAGGAGGGTGAATATTACTACTTTTGTGAATCCATGGCCTTAAAAACTAGTAATGTTGCGAACAAAACCTTAAAAGAAACCTCTGTATCGAAAAGTGGTGTCATCAGTAACAAATTCATTTGGCTTGAAATTTACAACCTTTTTGAAACCACAACCTTTAAAATTGGTACCAATGCAAACAAAACCTTACAATCAACCCTCTAATCGAAAATTGGTACTATTGATAGCACCAATTTTTTAGAAAGTTACAATTACAAGAATTTTGAAACCATAATCTTAAAAACCTATAGTATTATGAACAAAACTTTAAACTCAATCCTCAAATGGAAAAGTATTGTTATTAATAAAAAAGTGCTATTATTAATAACACTTTAAAAAAAAAAAAAAAATTAATATTTTTAAATATGATTATATTTTTTCAAATGTTTTTTTAATAATATTTTTAAAATTCTTTTTCAAATTTTTCTTTAAAAAATAATTTTAAAATGTATAATTTAAAAGCAAAAAAATCATATATATTAACAAATTAATAAAAAAACTTATCTAAAAA
>SNQJ01S0149411.1:0-16135 GCA_010110895.2 Picea sitchensis | reverse complement strand
TGAGTTGTTTTAGTTTGCTTGAGTAATTAGATTAAGAGTTATTTATGCATGTTATTTTATTTTGATGAGGAATGAGGAAGGTGTTTTTCATTGGTTGTTTGTGCAGGTTATTTAGTGATGTATTGGATTTGGAATGAAATCAAGTGGAGCTAGCACAACACTAAGGACAACCTTACAGAACTAGGTCCCCCCCCCCCTTTTCTCATTTAATTTTAGCATGCATGTCAGTCTTAGGGAAAAAATATATGTTATCTACTTGATTGTTTTTTAGTGAGCCTCACCCACTCACTGAGGTTTTTCTTGCTTAGTTCATAGGTAGTTTTTCCCTATAGAAGAATTGGGGACTCCACTTGGAAGAGTGCTTAGATTTCTCTCCTTTTTTTTTGGGTGTTTTCCTTGCTTCTTTTTCATTTAAGGAAGCTTATTTAGGCCTTGTAGTGTGTGAAATTTAGTATTAGATGCATGTAATCTTACTTGATTGAATTTTGGTGGTTGTTTTTACTCTTTTGCTTGTTTTCCCTTTTGCTTATGATTTTCTTCAGTAATAGTCGTAGTTGTCCACGTGTTGTCTTTACAAAAGGCATTACCATAACCTTTGATTGCTTATTGATATACATAAACCTACACCCATACCTATTTGGCCGCTAGTTGTTGAACAAATAGCCACAAAAATTTCTTATTGGTGAATTTTGAAAGTTTTCTCAACAACAACCTATCTTGTTGAGTTTGTAATTTTTTAGAAAAGTGAGGGTTTTGTCCTTTACTCGCCTGTGCATCTAGAAAATTTTCATTTTAGCTCATTGGAAAGAAAAAGAGTTAAAAACAATTGCATTGCATTGTTACATCATTTTAGACATTTTTTTATTTTTTTAGTAAAGTTGCAGGTTTGAATTGGTTTGTTTTGGTGATTTGCATGTTCTTGAGAATTTAATGATGTTACCAACTTAATGAGAACTTTCTAGAGTTATCATTTTTTAGAGGTCATATTTAGTGGTTGTTTTTACCTCCATTTTGAAAATTAGTTCCACTAGTGTCGCTCTTTTGTTTTTCAAGGTTAAAATTAAAACCTTTAGCAAAAATGACCATAATGTTGTAAACAAAAACCTTAAAATGAAGGCTCAAATAAAAAATTCATGCTAGCAGTAGCACTATTTTTTTTGCAGAGCTAAAAATACAATTTGTTTGAAACCATGGTCGTAACGACTGGTACCGTTGCAACCAAAATCTTAAATCAACCCTCAAATTAAAAAGTGGTGCTACAAATAACACCTTTTTTTTATGGGAGGTTAAAAATTACAACTAATTTGAAACCATGTCCTTAACAATAAGTACCATTGCAACCAAACTTTTAAAATCAACCCTTACATTAAAATAAAGTACTATTAGTAACTCTCTTTCATTTTTTGGGAGGTTTAAAACTACAACATTTTTGAAATCGTGACTTAAAAAATCGACACTGCTAAAAATAAGGTTACCCTACCTATATCCACTCTATTGTTACCCTCTCTTTTAAAAAAATGGAAAAAAAAAACTAAAAAAACCAACATTACTTCAAAGTAATTATTAGAAATCATTATAAAAAACAATGTAACGACAAATAATAAACAAATAAAAACAAAGAAAATTTAAAAAGTGAAATTAAATAATATAATAAAAATAGAATTTAAAAAATTAAAAAATAAATATATTATTGAAAAAACATACACAATAAACTTTTAAAACTATATAATAACTATTTTGAAGACAAGATTGAGACAAAGATAGAAAACAAAATTTTAGGGTTGGAGACTGAGTTACAAAATGGAGGCTAGATTACAAGAAGTAGAAAAACAAAGCCAAAAAAAAACAATGATCAACAAAAGAGGTATGTTGAGATCATTTCCCGTTTTCGAAATCCCCCCCGCCCTTTCTATTTTCCCAACTTCTTTTTTCCATTTCTTTTCCCTCTTCTATACCTACCGTCACTTCCCCTTTTCTTTTCTCCCTTCTTTTCTCCCTTTCTAGTTACTATACTTAGTTGTTTTTCAAACGACGGGTTCGTGGGTTGACGGACTCATGGATCTTCATCTCCATCCATACTCCCATATCATGAGTCCCATTGACCACCGTATTATGCTATACTTAACCGTTTCTATAGTCGCGGGTTCGCGGATTCAAGATTTCATATTCTAAGTTCTGCGATATCCATTTTGCACCCAAAGATCCACGATCTACATTATGACCATCAGACTTATCGAGCTCCTAAATATCTCATCTCTCCTATATTGAGTCTGACCGACTGCATTACAACACTTAACCTATTTTTGACCTTTCACAACTGTGGGTTGGTGGGTTCATTCCCAAATCCTAATTGCTCTCGTTCGTCCCCACCATCCTCGTGCTTTTCCCAATACACATTTAAGAATGGTTTAATGCTACTAACTCATCATCTAGGCTGCGTAAAGATTGTCATTAATAAGCGAAGGGCTCGAGGAGATTTCTCATTAAACCGCATTAAAGCACAATTTGATGAAGATTATATTATTGTTATCTATCTCAAGTGCTCATTGCAAATATTGTCTGAATTAAAGGAACACTCTCGTCAACTTATGGCTGCAGTAGCTCGAAAACAGTTCTACGGTGATACTTTGAATATTTTTGGGCATGAGGACCAGAACTTTCAGTGGTCTAGAGCATATTCTTACTATTCATCCCCTTCTGCTCAGAAGGAAGTGATTTGGTTGTCCAGAATTACTCGTGCAGGGTGTGTCCTTGAGGTTTTCGACTGCAAGGAACCGGTTGCATGGTGCGTTAAGAAATATATACCAATTCAATGGATTATTCAACTTCAAGACCATTCTCCCATCTCTCTTTCACCTGAAATATTCTGTAAGATGTTGAAACTCCCTGAGCCAACACTTACTTTCAAAGGAGAGGATTGCAGTGATTTCCTGAAAAAACATGACAACGACATGAACCTCTTGCCTGATTTCTTGGAAAATTCCACGACCGTCCCTGAAGACATTACTAGGTCGTAGGTCGACTCATTCAAAAACTCCTTTCGAGAAATTTCTTGGTTGTTCACCAGGGTGACAGGCCAAGAAAGTACCACCAACATTTCCCGCATGATTTTTTATATCTTATATTTTACTGTCAAAGAGAAAGCTATTTTCGATTGGGGAAAATTGATTTCCATTGAAATATCCTCCCAATTGTCACAGTAAAAAAAAGATAATAAATTATTTATGGCTTCTTATTTGGTGTTTACGATAGCATATTGCTGTCAATTTCCTAAATTGTCTATCTGTAGGAGGGTGAATTGTGAGCTTGAACCAATTACCTTCTAGTACCAAGCGTTCTGGAGACACAAAGATTCTTTGCATTTCTATGAAGTTTTCAATGATTTTGTATGGGTTTTCAAAGGATTATTGTTTGGAAAAGATACCCCCAAGATATCCAACCAGGAAAATAAATTCTTGGATAAAAGGGGATGTTGGAGAAAATGGAAAATCACAACGTTATCAAGATTTTTCTGTTCTAAGGAAAATCCCTCCTTTCTTCCATGCCATGTATCTGATAAAATGTTTATTACAGAAGTTGCTAGGCAGTGTAATTTCTGGTTGCACTTTTTCATGAGAAAAGAAAAAAGAAATTCATATTCTTGCCTTGGAAAATTGGGGACTTTATATTCAGGAATATAAACAAAATCGATGAATTTGCAAACCACATCCACAATATGAATCTCAAATATGATGAAAAGATAAAAGGGTTTGACCGTAACATAATTTTTATGGAACATATGTTGGCAGTAGGATTCAACAATTCATTTATCCATACTATTCTAAGTGAAGAAGAAGATAATAACTTAGGTGCTCTTGCTCACAATGCTGGTGACTTGGAGACATTACTTAGTACTAATGAATTTTAGAAGCAGAAAGGAAAGGGTCCCAGTGAGAAAATCGCCCAATCCCCAACTGTCACTCCTAAGACTACCACATCTTAGAGCAATGATCCAATGTCCCACCCAACCAGGAAAGTTACCAACACTAGTTCAAGCGGTGGAGGAGAAAAGAATCACCCGTTGGGAAAAATCGAGAGCTCGCACAAGCTTCCTTTGAGAAAAAAGAGGAAAAATGTTGTGCAAGAGGAAGAAGACCACTGCATAGAAAGTGACATCAATAGCTTCTCCCTTGAATACATGGAGCTCGAGGAGGATATTGAGAAAATATTTCCCGCAATGGATCAACCAGAAACACGACCCATCATAATTCATCATTGGAAATTATTGAGAATGATACCTTCAATGAGGAAGAGTCATTTTCTTTTCAGAGTGTTGTCTTTGATAGGGAATCCAAGAGATTGATTATTGAGAAAGGTGATGTGAAGTATAAGAAAATAAAATCTCATTCATAGGTTGAACTAAGAGATATGCGTCCTTCCCAGATTTCTAAAATTCATAGAGCAATCAGGGATGCATTGGATGAATCCATTGGTGGTATTGAAGTGGAAAATATGAAGTTGAAAGAAAAGATCAAGGAACTGGAAGATGCCTTAATTCCTCTTCCACTTCTTTCCAGTCCTTTGAAAATAGTTGGACCCACCACACCCATTGCTAAATTAAAAGAATCCTCAAGCTTACTTACATCAACCAGGAGCTATGTGGAAATAAATATTAAGAAAAGAATGGCATTGATCACAGAGGCTTGGGAAATTTTGAAAAGCATTGGTTCTTTTGGATCAAGAGCACATGCCTTCCACGAGTATTTGCAAGCCGACCTAAAAAATGAAGAAGGTTTTTACCTTGATACTGTACTACCCTTTGGAAACAGAGTTTCCAACATGACAGAACTAAAGAGAAGAGAGAAGGATTTTCCCTCCCCAAGTTGGATAAAACAGTTGACCTTGTGTTGGGAAGCGAAGATGAAAAACTTGAATAATATTGTTCAAGCATGCAACCAAGCTATATAAAAGAGGGAAGAATGATTCAATAGGATCATGAAAATAGAATTAGTCGGGAGTACTAACGAAGTGCAAGACCCCTAACTAATTCTCAACTCGATATTCCTCACAAAGCAACAATTTGAAGAACAAGTTGTGATTTTTAAAGGGTTGTCAATTGAAAAGTTCTATGGTATACTTGAATATGATGAGGATGACATAGACAATTAGCTAGTGGACTACTCCGTGAAAAATCAGGACATTGAAGAAGCATTACATGGCATTTCCCTTGATCTGAGAGACTTGGAGGGTGAGTTATTCAACATAAAAATTCGACATTAAATCAACGTGGCACCAATGAAAAGTTATATTGAAGAATGGTTCAAGAAAGCTATCGAAAAATTGAATAATGAGGGGCAAGAAACAATTGAGACGGTTCATGTAACCATTAATGAAGACAATAAAAGGACACCAACAAGCAAGTGAAGACACGAGAGACGATCATAGTCTTGTTGTTTTTCCACCCACCATCTTCTTTATAAAATCTTCATTCTTGTGTATATTTTCTTTATGGTCCACGAGAGCCCCAATCCCAGTCTTTAAGACAAACAAATTTTAAATTTTGAAGAATATGTAACAGGCTATATATTTTTAGAAATTTCAAGAGAGCTATTTCAGATCAGTTTCGACTGTTCTTTGTAACTCTGAGTTTTGAGTATAAAGTATTTGAGATTGATCTATCATTATCTTTACTTGAGCTGCCCATGTGTCCACTCTGTTAAAGTTCTCTTATGCATGTAGATCATCTTCTTTTTATTTTTATGTGATCATAAATATTTATATTAAACTATGATGGATGTGAGGAAATTTTTCTTATTTTCTTTAAATGTGTGAATGTGTGCGGTTCTTGGTCCATTCTCAGGAACTTTATTTAAAAAAGAAAACAAAACATTTTCCATTTATCTTTCTTACAATATTTAAATTTCTTTGATTACCACAATGAACTTCTGTCAAGTCCCATATTCTGAATATCTAGAATCTGAAGAAAATCTTAAATTAAAGAGGAGTACCACCTCTATAAAAACGTAGGGGGATTTACATCCTCGTGAGGTTTCCGTTTTGGTCCTAACGGATTCAAGCGTCAACATTTTTGGTGACCATACTGGGGAAAGAACTGAAATTTGGAACCTGGTCTAGGATTTTTGAAAAATATATGACTTTGCCCCAGGCTGATCAACACCACTTGGAAATCGGATTGAACAATCAACGAAGCATCTTACATCGGTTATACAATTTGGTAATAACAAAAACCAAGACCTGAGAAGAGTTATAAATGTCCTGGCAGATCTTAGTCCAAGAAGAAGAAAGAGAAATCCTCTGGAGACAGAGGAGAGACGAGAGACAAGACTGAAGAAACCAAAGGCTAGCTAGAGCAACATAAGAACAAGGTCGAGATTGATGTTGGATGAATACAAGGGACCCATTACCAGAAGTAAAAGCAAGCAATTCTTTGTTCTCAGAAGTGAAAAACATATCCCTGGAATCTCTCCAGATATGGTAGAAAGAAATGAAAAACCACAAGATGAGCATTATGAGGAGAGACAAGGAGGTGGAA
This sequence comes from Picea sitchensis, assembly GCA_010110895.2. Taxonomy (NCBI): domain Eukaryota; kingdom Viridiplantae; phylum Streptophyta; class Pinopsida; order Pinales; family Pinaceae; genus Picea; species Picea sitchensis. The sequence goes on along the minus strand of SNQJ01S0149411.1, from coordinate 9,603 downwards.
GAGATGCTGCAAGAAATCAAGAAAACCTAAAGTTTGAAAATATAAGAAGAACAAGAGATTACCCTTTGAATCTTCTAGGTGATAAACATGATATCTCTGTTCTCCCTAAGGGAACCTTAAAGGAATTTTCCGGAGACAAAGAAATTGATGCAAAGAGGCATATGCACTTATTTCTTGATGTTTGTGATTTCCACTGTGTTGAGTATGACGATTGATCCAGATTATTTTCGACATGAAATGAGGGCGGAGATATAATAAATAAATATACACATATATCTCAGATATCCAAAAATATAATAGAAATGTATCAGAGATGCAACCATAAACACAGAGTTATAGTAATACACAGTTTCTCTTAATGAGCAAAAATGTACAAAGACTGTAAAATTACATAGTGAAAGACTTGCTAGAATGGTGGCAGCTTATCTTTGAGAAGAGATGTGATGGCTACTCGCATTCACAAGAATATGATCATTACAATGAGGCTCCAAAGACCTTTTTAACATAAGTAAAATACAAAACCCTAACTCCGGAAGATGAAAAGCCAAAAGGTTTGCGGGCCCCGATGGGGGTAGTTGACATGTCAACTTCTTGAGGTCGTATTTTTTTCATACGATCTCCATTTGGGGCGATCGAGACACCGTTGGAAAGGTCTAACCGAGAATAACGATTTTTTACTGTCCTAGGTTATTTATTTTAGTATTCACTTGGGCCCAAAATCCCCAAAAAACGTCGTTTAGGGCCTCAAAATGGCCCAGAAGTTTCGAACCCAAAAAACTGTCGAAAAATTGCCAAGATAGAAAATTGTTTTTCGAGCCTGTGGAATAGGTGGGTGGCCATCGATATCCACCTGGATCAATGATTTCATGGTAGGATTATTTCTTCAAACCTTATCAGGAAGAGCGTATGAATGGTATAGGACATTACCTAATAGATCAATTCGCTCGTTTAATGACCTCGAAGCCATGTTCCTAACTATGTTCGCCCCTCCAATTTCTTATGATACCCTTCTCACCGGTTTCACCCAGATTGATTTGAGGAAGAATGAAAGGATACAAGATTTTAATCTCAGGTTCAATAAAACCTTGAGTAAGATTCCATAAGATAAAAGACCGAATGACCCAGTTGTGCTCGGTTGTTATAAGAATGCAATGCCCCCAAATGTGAAATATGCTATCAGAACATCCCAAATGGATACCTTGGAGGAGGCAATGACTAAATCCACTGAGATGGAAGAAATTATGATTGAAATGGGTGTCGACCCTGACATTATACTGGGAAAAGTATAAAGGCAGTTGGGAGGATTAAGTATTGATAATCAAAGAGCTTCTAGTTCAAGAACGAACGAAGAATTCAAGCAACGACCGACCCAAAATCAAACAATTGGAGGAGGATTTTTCAAAGGAACCATACCAGACGTAAAGGTTGACCCTGTGGCGACATAAGAAACTAAGCAAAGAATTGAAATTTCACAAATGAATAGAACTATCAAACAAATGTAGAATGAGATAACCAGACAAAGGAGGGGAAACAATTATGTGGAAAATCCGAGGATGTCGGTCCCAGAGAAAAGAAGGAACCCTCCCCAAGAAAATAGAGTAAGGTTTGAAAACATGGATAATCCACAAATACCAAGGGTTCCTAGGTATCCTACTCCCAATGCAACTGTTCTGGATGGTGTGTATGATGAGCAAATAGTTGAGCAAGAGAACTATTACTCACCTAATGAAAGTCCCGAAAATGTGCATATGGACGGATGTGAGATGTCCATGTATATATTTGAAGAAGGAGACAACAACCAAAACTCACAAGAAAATGTCACCTAGACAAGAGGATTTGTAAATAGATCCAAGAATAAGAATGACTCCAAAAAAGAAAACCAAAAAGAGAAAGAAAAAAACAAATGAGAAAAGGGAAAATGAAAAAGTGACAGATAGAGTTGGAAGTAAAAGGCAACACCTGACGTCAAACTCCACTCAGATGACATATAATGTCGTAGAGGATTTACATAAATTAAGGATAACTATTCCTTTTACAAAAGTGGTGAATATTCCCCGACAAAGAGATTTTTTTTTGAAATTGTTGGACGATCCATCTGAAAGAGAAGAAGTTGTTGTTACAAGTCCAAAACAAAGACAAAACCAATCAACTTCCAAGATGATAGGTAAAATTCCCCCCTTTTATATTTTAATTGAAAATCATGATGTTGCACTACATAATTGTTTAGTTGACACTGGCGCGACAAATAATATCATGCCACTGGCGGTCATGGAGGCATTGGGAATGAGTTACACCAAGTATTACGAAACTAGTGAATATATATATGTAATTGATTCTAGAAAATTTCCATCTTATGGAGAAATCAAGGACTTTTATGCTTGGATCACGACATCCCCCCATATTATTACAATTTTCAATATTATTTAGGTAGACCTTCCTTCGGTATATGGAGATGTATTGGGAAAAGATTGGACATCCATGATCAGGGGATATATAATGAACGATGGAAGTTGCATGATGCTGCCAAGTAAAGAAGGATCAATGATTAAGGTGCCCCGTGAACCCAGGAAACCCTTCTCTTTCAAGATGGATAATGAATTAATGGAATATTATATAGATGTTGGAATTGGAAACTATGCTATCCTAGACATGGAACATAATGAAATCCTAGAGCAAGTTCAAGATACGAAGAATCAAGAATGTGTGTTTGAAAGCTATTGGAGGATGTCATTCGATGGAGCTTGTTCAAATTCCGAGAGTGGAGTTGGAATTGTTCTTATGAGTCCAAGTAAGATTGTGCATCCACATGCTATTATACTGGAATTTTCATGTACTAATAATGAGGTAGAATATGAAGCCTTGATTCAGGGGATGATCCTTGCACAAAAAATGAAAATAGAACATCTAATTGTGACTGACGACTACGAGTTGATGATTAATAAGGTCACCCAAAGGTATAAAATAAAGAAGGAAATACTTACGTTATATTTCAAAAGATTTAACAAATTGATGGAATATTTCAGTTCCTTCAACATTTCTTTCATTCCAAGGGATAAGAATCATAAGGTAGATTCATTGTCCTTGGCGGCCTCTTTGTTGAACCCAGAAAATATACAAAGAAAAACAACTTTTCAAGTAGAAAGTGCATTCTGACCTTCTGTGCCCGATAAGATGGAATATTTGCAAGTGTTTGAGAATGATGAACAACTGGATTTTTTGTTGTTGTATGATGATGATGATGAATATGAACACATGTCTGTTGTCCCTAAAGATTGTATACAATCTGATTCTCTTTTCACGAAAGATGATCATGCTAAGAATCTCCTGGAAGAAGTTTCAATTCGAAAAGTACAAGAAACAAGAAAAGTCAATATTGGAACTGATAATTCCCCAAAATATGTCAACTTAGGAGTTGATTGTACCATTGAATAAGTTGACCAATATGTTGCATTGATTAAAGAATATCTTGTTGTGTTTGCATGGACATATGATGATTTGAAAGCTCTTGATAAAATGATATTCCGACACATCATTCCTTTGAGGGAAGAAGCAAATCCTGTAAAGAAAAAAATAAGGATGATGAACCCCAAACTGAAACCTCTAGTAAATATTGAATTGGAGAAATTAAAGAAGGCCAAAATAATTTATCCCATTAGAAATTCCAACTGGATTTCAAATCCCGTGATTGTAAGAAAAAAGACTGGGGAAATATGGATGTGTGTCAATTTCAGAGATCTTAACAAAGCAAGCATAAAGGATAAATTTCCTTTACCTAATATGGAGTTCCTTCTCCAACAAGTCACTGGATCAGCTTGCATGTCCATGTTGGATGTTTTTTCTGGATATAACCAAGTCATGATGTATTAGGAAGACAGGGTAAAGAAAACATTCATAACACCTTGGGAGAAATATGCATATGCTAGAATGCCCTTTGGTTTGAAGAATGTTAGAGCCACGTTCCAGAGGGCCATGGATCATGCATTTAGTGGGTTGATAGGAAAATTCATGGTAGACTATCAAGATGACTTGACAGTGTATTAAAAACAAGCGGTGAGCATATCCATCATTTGAGAATTTTTTTTGATAGATGTAGATTATATGGTGTCTCTCTAAATCCAAAGAAATGGTTATTCACTGTAACTCAGGGGAAAATATTGGGTCATATTGTATGCAATGAATGGATTTATATAGATCCAGAAAGAGTTAAAGCAATAAATGAACTCAACCCTCTATCATCCAAGAAAGGAGTTCAATCGTTTTTCGACAAGATCAATTTTGTGCAAAGGTTTGTTCATGACTATGCAAGTATTGTAAAGCCGATCAATTTATTGTTGAAAAAGGAGCTGAGGTTTGAATGGACAATGGATACCCAAGAATATTTCAATAATATCAAAAGAGAAATTACCATAGCTTCAGTCCTCATCAGTCCATATTTTCAAAGGGATTTCATCATCTATTTGTTCGCCACAGAAACAATTGTTGCATATGTTCTTACTCAAATGAATACCAAGGGTGAAGAACTCCCAATCTGTTTCATGAGCAAAAACCTCCATGATTATGAATTGATATATTCAAAAATGAAAAAGCAAGCCTTGACACACTTTCGAATGTACATACTAAATTCTCATGTTATTGCTTATGTTCCCTCATTTCCAGTGAAGATGCTTCTGAATAAAAAATTGAGAGAAGGAAAATGGGATAACTAGATGAAAAAGATACAAGAATATGATATTGAAATTAAACCTTTAAAGGCTATCAAAGGACAAGGTTTATGCAAGCTCATCGGAAATAGTGATTCTATGGATGGAATGATTTCAATTTTAGTAGGAGAACCATTGGCTGATTCAGAATGGTACAGAGACATTGTATTCTACTTGAGCTCTGGGCATTTTCCTATCACCATGAACCCTAAGGAGAAAAGAACATTGAAGATGAATGCAAATCAATATGTGTTGATTGCTGATATACTGTTCAATATGAATTATGATGGTATACTATTGAGATGTGTTGATGAAAACCAAGTCCAAGAACTAATGAGAATTCCATGAAGGAATATGTGGTGGAAACTTTGCACCTACCTCCACATCCCATAAGATAATAAGAGCTAGGTTCTATTGGCCATCAATATTTAAAGACTCATATGCCACAATAAGGAAGTGTGTATCATGCCAACAATTTTCAGGGAAAATGAAGAGATCCATGATGTCGTTACAACCCATAATTGTAGAACAACCATTCTCTCAAATGGGACTTGATGTCTTCAGCCCAATAAATCCAAAGTCAAGAAAGGGACACATGTATATTATGACTGCTACAGATTATTTTACAAAGTGGCCAGAGGCAATGGCATTAAAAAGGGATGATTCTGAAGAGTTAATCAAGTTCCTCAAAGATAATATTTTATCAAGATTCGGTGTCTGAGATAAATTTATCTGATAATGGTTCGATTTTCATCGGGTCTAAGTTTACATATTTCTGTGGAGAATATGGAATTATCATGGGTCAATCATCAAATTATTATCCACAAGGCAATGGTCTTGCAAAATCCACAAATAAGACAGTTGTTCAGATATTAAAGAAAACTATTGACAAGAACCAAAGGAATTGACATCTGAAGCTGACTAATGCTTTGCGGGAAAGAAGAATGACTACAAAGGAAAGCACTCAGATGTCCCCATATACATTGGTTTATGGGAAAGAAGTGAAAATGCCAATTAGCCTCAAACTCAATGTCTTGACTTTTGTGGTTAATACAGAAGATACATAATACAATTCACCTATCCAAAGGAGGATCATCCACTTGTTGAAATTTGAAGAAGAATGAAGCAAAGCCCTGCATCAAAATTCTCAGAGACAACGAAGTATCAAAATATATTTTGATCAGAGTGCAATTGCAAAGAATTTTCAGAAGGGAGAACTGATGTTACTTTGGAACAAGGCCAAAAAGAAACCATCGATGCATACAAAGTTCGAAGTGCTCTGGATTGGACCATACATTGTTGAAAAGATCTCGGGTTTTAATTCCTATATGCTCCAAGACATGAAGGGTAAACGATTGATGCTTCCTATCAATGTGAAAAATTTGAAAGGTTTCTTCACCTAAAACTTTCTCATTCTCCTTGTACATAAATTTATTTTTCAGTTTTTATATTCTTACCTTTGATTCCATAGCCTAATGGACGAAAGCACCTGGTCATAAAGTTTCTAGATTATTGACAACCCATAGGGGGTTATCATCCCACAGTTGGAGCTAGTTGTTGAGATCATTTCCCTTTTATGAAATTTTCCTCCCCTTTTTATTTTCCCAACTTCTTTTTTCCATTTCTTTTCCCTCTTCTATACCTACCCTCACTTCCCCTTTTATTTTCTCCCTTCTCTTTTCCCTTTTTAGTTACTATACTTAGACATTTTTAAAAACGACAGGTTCGCGGGTTGGCGGACTCGTGGATATTAGTCTCCATACATACTCCCATATTATGAGTGTGACCGACTGCCATATTATTCTATACTTAACCATTTCTTTAGTCGTGGGTTCACAGGTTCAAGCTTTCATATTCCAAGTTCCGCGATATCCATTTTGCACCCAAAGATTCATGATCTATATTATGACCATAAAAATTACTGAGCTCCTAAGTATCTCATCTCTCCTATATTGAGTCCAACCGACCGCATTACAACACTTAGCCTATTTTTGACCTTTCGCAATCACAGGTTGGCGGGTTCAAAAAAATTGCCAAATCCTAATTGCTCTCATCCGTCCCCACCATCCTCGTGCTTTTCCCAATACACATTTAAGAATGGTTTAATGCTACTAACTCATCATGCTGGTTCCATAAATATCATCATTAATAAGAGAAGGGCTCAAGGATATTTCTCATTAAATTGCATTAAAGCACAATTTGACCAAGATTTTATTATTGTTATCTTTCTCAAGCACTCATTGCAAATATTATCTGGATTAAAGGAACACTCTCATCAAATTATGGCCATAGTAGCTCGACAACAGCTATGCGGTGATACTTTGAATATTTTTGGGCGTGAGGACCAGAACTTTCAGTGGTCTAGAGCATATTATTACTATGCATCCCCTTCTGCTCAAAAGGAAGTGATCTAGACGTCTAGAATTGCTCGTGCAGGGTGTGTCCCTGAGGTTTTTGACTGCAAGGAACTAGTTTCATGGTGCGTTGAGAAATATATACCAAGTCAGTGGATTATTCAACTTCAATACCATTCTCCCATCTCTCTTTCACCTCAAGTGTTCTGTAAGATGTTGAAACTCCCTGACCCAACACTTACTTTCAAAGGAGAGGATTGCAGAGATTTCCTGAAAAAGAACGACAATGACCTAAACCTCTTTCCTGAGTTCTTGGAGAATCCCATGATCATCCCTGAAGACATTACCAGGTTGCAGGTTGACTCCTTCAAAAATCACTTTCGGGAAATTGCTTGGTTGTTCACCAGGGTGACAGGTCAAGAAAGTATCACCATCATTTCCCGCATGATTCTTTATATCTAATATTTTACTGTCAAAGAGAAAGCTATTTTCGATTAGGGAAAACTGATTTCCATTGAAATCTCCTCCCATTTGTCACAATACAAAAAATATAAGAAATTCATTATGGCTTCTTATTTGGTGTTTGCGATAGCATATTGCTGTCAATTTCCTAAATTGTCGATCTGTAAGAGGGTGAACTGTGAACTTGATCCAGTTACCTTCTGGTATCAGGCGTCGTGGAGAAAAAAAGATTCTTTGCATTTCTATGAAGTTTTCAATGATTTTGTATCGGTTTTAAAAGGATTATTGTTTAGAAAAGATATCCCAAGAATATCTGACCAGGAAAATAAATTCATGGATAAAAAGGGGACGTTGGAGCAAATGGAAAACCACAACGTTATCAGGATTTTCGGTTCTAAGGAAAATACCTCCTTTCTTCCATGCCATGTATTTGATAAAATGTTTATTACAGAAATCGCAAGGCAATATAATTTATGGCTGCACTTTTTTCATGATAAAAGAAAAAATCAATTCATACCCTTGCCTTGGAAAATTGGGGACTTTATATTCAAGAATATGAACAAAATCAACGAATTTGCAAACCACTTCCACAATCTTAATCTCAAATATGATGAAAAGATAAAAGGGTTTGACCCTAATGGAATTTTTGTGGAATATATGCACGCAGTAGGATTCAAAAATTCATTTATCCATACTCTTTTGAGTGAAGAAGAAGACAATAACTTAGGCTCTCCTGCTCACAATGCTGGTGACTTGGAGACAATACTTAGTACTAATGAATTTTACAAGCAGAAAGGAAAGGGTCCTAGTGAGAAGAGCGCACAATACCCAACTATCACCCTTAATACTTCCACATCTCAGAGCAATGCTCCAACGACCCACCCAAACAGGAAATTTACCAACACTATTTCTAGTGGCAGAGGAGAAAAGAATCCTCCATTGGGAAAAATCGAGAGCTCGCACAAGCTTCCTCTGAGAAAAAAAAGGAAAAATGTTGTGCAAGAGGAAGAACACCACCACATAGAAAGTGACATCAATAGCTTCTCCCTTGAATTCCTGGAGCTCGAGGTGGATATCGAGAAAATGTTTCCCTCAATGGATCAACCAGGAAACACGACCCATCATAATTCATCATTGGAAATTATTGAGAATGAGACCTTCAATGAGGATGAGTCATTTTCTTTTCAGAGTGTTGTCTTTGACAGGGAATCCAAGAAATTGATTATTGAGAAAGGTGATGTGAGGAATAAGAAAGGAAAATCTCATTCAGAGGTTGACCTAAGTGATATGCGACCTTCCCATATTTCTAGAATTCATAGGGTAATCAGGGATGCTCTGGATGACTCCATTGGTGGGATTGAAGTGGAAAACATGAAATTGAAAGAAATGATCAAGGAACAGGAAGAAGCCTTAATGCCTCTTCCACTTCTTTCCAGTACTTTGTGTTGTTGGGAAATAATACCCTATGGACTAGCAAACTAGGGTTAGGCTTGCATGCAGATTTTGACCGTAAAGAAATGACCTTTTAACCTACCACCCAAATCTTAAACCCCTCTTTCACGATACATGCATGGAAAGGAACTACTAACCTTTTTACTGATGTTTGGTGTAGATCCTCCGTTGCGCTTTTGACCGCTTGCTTGCGCGGATCCTTCCAAAGTAATCCTGCAATCAAAACAAACAACTACGCATGCATGCTACTTTTCTACTTGAGGGTTAGAAATTAAGCACAAATTACACAAACCACATATAACTCATGCATTGGGATGGGAAAAGTATGCTTTTATTATTTTCAAAATGAATCAACTTACAATAAAAAGTCGAGACCAGTCACCGCTCCTTGATCCTGATCCTGGGCTCCTCCTCTTCTTTTTTCCTCCAACTGCTTTGCATTAATTCTCCTTAGGCTTGAGGAAAGGCTAAAGGGTTGGGACAATGGATTCGGAAAATGGGCAGAGTTTCTTTGCTATAATTTTTCCTCTTCCAAATACTACCCCTACCCCTTCTTTTATAGGCTAGAAGGAGCTAGGGTTTTGGACAAACTCTCGGCCATGCATGGTCGGGAGTTTCAGTTAACTGACCCATAG
>SNQJ01S0149410.1:5621-23413 GCA_010110895.2 Picea sitchensis | reverse complement strand
AGGGCTTGGATTTAGATCCTGCCGAGCGGACTAACTCTTTGAATGCCCCCAAAGGATCCTTTCCCATCTCGGCAGACGGATCTGGGCTCATTGTGGCAAGACAACGACCACCTACGAACAAGAAAAACGCAGAGGCACTACCGCTGCTCAAAACCGCGTGCAGATCGCTGGAGGGACGTTCTAACCGCTGCAAAACACAGGAGGGACGCTCTGACGTGCAAGGCGCAGGAGGAACGCTCTGAACGGCTTCTATAGACGGATCCGGGCTCCTGCAAGCAAAAATCCAGACCGGAGGCGGCTAGGGTTACGGCCCTAGCCGCAATGGCTTTCCTCCTCGCTTCATTAACATCCGTTGAATTGTTAGTAATGAAGTACATTGCCCTAGATATATGTTATATGAATGGATGTTTCATTTTATTGGTTAATTTATATATGTTGGCTTAGTTTATAGATCCTTGCTCTATTTTTCTAACATCTCCTTGCTTCTCATATGCATCTACATTATGTCTGTTGTGTCTTATCTATGTCTACATTATCTCTTCCCTAGCCCACTTTGCTTGCATATTTTTAAAAACTTAACTTATTTTTAAGTGCTCTTTATGTTTCTTTAGCATCTCTTTAGTGTTCTTTTATGTACATATCGTGTCTTATTTTGGGATACATACTTCTCACTAAAAATAAAAGAAAAAATAGGCGTGCCATTTAGTTCAATTGGTGTCTATGTTGGTTATTAATCTCTCTCCCTACTCTTGGGCTGACCCAGGTTTAGATCTAAACAAATTTCCAACAAAACCCTCTAAAACTATTAGCCCTCTTGGTAAACCAGAAGGCAACACAACACACAGAATGTACTATGCAGTCTCACTTGAGATAGGCATATGGATGACTGCAATGCTCAGATGCTTGCAGTTTAGGAAAGAGTGAGGATTTGGGATTGCAATTCATCTTCTTCGGTCTTGATTTGATTGTTATTTCCATTATTCTTAATATTCTTTTATCTGTTCAATCTATGCATGCATTCTAACAGATCTAACATATAATAGATCTCACATAATTATCCATTCATTCATTCATAGTCTAACTACACACAAACGGTAACATGCAATCAATCACAACACATAACACATGTGTTATTGTGGTTCGCCCCTTCCTGGGCTACGTCCACAAAGATCTGGCTTCTTATGCTCTTTTATTTAGAATTTTGTAATAGATGGTGCCACACGCACTACAATTCCGATCATACAATCTCAAAACAGGTTCCACAATCCTCTATGAGGCTGACTAGATCGCACTAGGCTCCTCAACCTGCGATCTAACCCTCAATATCTAGCTACTTGACTCTCCTACAACTCAACAACTTACAAAAATGGTATCAGGCCTTACAATAGTTTCCTTATCCGAACATAACAAAACTTTGGAACCCCGATCTAGACCTCCTAGGTACTTATTTATACTAATTCTTAGTTTATCAGCCATTACAATCTCTCAAAAAAACCCTAACCCTAATGTGGTTAGGTTTTCCCGCATGCACGCCTTACATGCTTTCCTCTTTTGTATGCGACTTTCCCTCGCACGTGCTGCCTTTGCTGTCGACTGTCCTTTTTCCAAATTAAGATTTATCTTCCAAAAAATGGGCTTTTCCTCAAAATTGGCTTGCGCCCAACAGGCCCCCAACACTAACATGTGGCTCGTCCTGAGCCACTTAGCTAGTGCGTGTTGCTTCGATAGTCTCTGCTAGGCTATGGAACTTGTCTCAAGTTCCCTTCCTTTTTCCTGGACCTGCGCATCCTTCTCTATGAGTGATTCTAATGATTGCGTCATGATCTCCTCCTAGATCATTGTTGCGCACTATGTATGTGCTTGCACCATGTTCTTCTTCTCCTCCTCCAACTGCACGATCATCTGCGCTGCTTTCTCTTGAAGGGGTTTCATCTGCACCTGTCTTTCCTGGTTTTGCGTTTGCGCTGCTTTTAACTATGCCTGCAACTTCTTCATATCTTGTGTTCCTTTCAGTTGCTCCGTGATACTCATTGTCTTGAGGTCTTGGATTGCTGCACTTACCTTTCCTACTTCTTGGTCCCACTACTGGACCTGCTTGTCGTCCTCCAACGCTGTCCAAAGTTGCATTTCTCTGTCAAACAATCTTGTTGCTGCGCTGATTTGTATTTCTATCTCATCTATTTGGCTTGCAACTTCTTGTTTCCTCTGCTCCTTCACCTACGAGGGAGTCGTTGGATTGATATTTTCTTTTAGCTCCTCGATCTCCTGCCTATACTGGTCGAGTGCCTGTGCGATGAGGTTGATCTTTTCCTCGACACTTCTTTCTACTGCTTGCGCACGGTCAAGGATGCGATTATACACCGTTGTCAGTCCCTATTCCATTTTGTTTGCACATTCTTTTTCCTCCTTGGTTTTGAGCTTGACCTTCTCAACTACCAATTCTAAGGCTTCCTTGCCATTATTCGTATGTTGTAATTCCGCTGCGTCTGTTCTTGTGCACAACTTCAACTCTTGCACAACACTGACTTGAAGCTTGTACAATGCCTTAGTTGGTATTCTTTCAATTACCAACTCTATCTTCTCCAGATCCTTTAGTGGTGTCTGAGCTACAGTCTCATCCATCTGCAACATGCTGGATGTAACTTGGAAGTTCGGGCTTGCCTGCGCTATGTTTTGGACAATATCTTTCTCGCTCGGCGCGACCCTTGCCTCTGTTTCTGTTGTTGCAGGGAAGGACTTTGTTCCCCTTTCAAGTATGTGCATTGTTCTCATCTACTCTAAGACTTGCCTGATGTTTGCTAACTCATCTTGAATTCGACCTCTTTGGTGTTGGGCATCTTCGAACTCCTCAACTACATGCTCCTATACTTTTTCAGCCACGAGGTCAACGTCATCCTCAGTAATCGTGTATTCTAGTAGTTGTTTGTGTGCCTTGGCCTTCTTGCGCGACCCCCCTGTTTGTATGATTGGTCACTTTGGTGGCCTTGTTTCCTGTGGGGTAGTTGTCGAGGGGGTTTCTTATGTAGATGTATCCCCCATTCCGCATTCTCCTTGTGTTGGGGTAGTCTCCTTTTTTCCTGTCTGCACATCTTTCTTCGACGCACCACCCTTATTTTGTTGTGTCGGCTTATGGCTGGGTTTCCCAGATTTCGTTGGCTTTTTGGCCGTAGCAGTGTCACCTGTAGGTGTTTTGGTTCCCCCTGCTTCGACCTCTGTTCCTGTGGGCACTTCCTTGGCCAGGACTGGGATCTTCCAATCATCTTACCAATCGCGCATTGCCATTTCTACATCTTCTTCGCTGATGCAGTAACGAAGTTGCAGTCATTCCTTGGTTGGAACCATGTGCGCCTATATCCACATGGTGTGGCACATGTGCGCCTATATCCACATGTGCGCGACAACCTCTGGAGTGATCCTCCACATGTTCACTATGATTTCTTGAATTTCGCTAAATTACCATGCAAAGGTACTTGCATTTCCACTTATTCTTTTGGGGTTTGAAGTGCTCCCCATTGAGGTATACCGTGTTGCACGAAAATGACCTATCCTATTGCAAAAATAAGAATATAGTGGCTCCCTCCACCCGACTAATGCTATCAGGATCAATAGCTAAGAATAATGGAAGTATGTCCCCAAATCCTGCACATCTTTGCATTCATCGAGGAATAGGTTCAATAAATATGGGGCCCAGCTGAGCAAAGTTCCATTAACACACTGTGTTGTAGCTGCGACGACCCTGACATGGACTTCCTCCTTGCGAAATTTTTGAGTATCATACAGGCCATGAGTTTGGTGGCCATTCTTGTTGTTGCGTCGTTGATTCTATTAATTATGATCCCGTGCGAGCCCCTCTCTGTGCGGTAAGTTTTATTCATATCCTTGGCCAGGGATTTCTCCTTTGTTTTCTAATCAAGGTACTATGCGGGAACCTCGCCCATGGATGACAGACCTGTGATGAAGGCAATCAACTTGACATCGATTGAGATGGGTTCCTCCAGCCATAAGATGCCTCCATGGAGGACTGCCATTAACTGCTTGACGCAACGTTTTACCTCCTTCCCCTTGCCAAAATGGGGAATTTCTACCATGTTGAGGACACCTATGTTTTCCAAGCCGACTTCTCATGGTTTTGGTTGTAGAATTGGGTCACCTTGTGCCTATGTTGTCCATATATACTTGTTGCACAAACTCAGGGAATTTTCCAACGTCGACCACATCGTGGTATGAGTACTTTAGCTTCTCCACGCAACCCAACAGTGTTGGTGGGGCCTATACTCCCTCTAAGATGCGCAGGAGTATGAGTGTTGTGTCGGGCTGCTTGCACGGGGACCGTGCCATGGGATGTTTTCCCTTTCTTATGGCCGACGCGCTAGAGGTCCCAGCGTCCGCTTGCCTATGCTCTGCATCCGAATCTGGTTGATCGGTTATGTCTTCAACCAACCCTTCCTGTTGTTGCGCAGACCCTGCTTCAAGATGTGGTCTTGGTGCCACAACCTCTGTGTGCACGCTAGCCTCGCCATTTGTTCTTTGGGCTTCTTCAACCCTCGTAGGTTGCTGTGGGTTGCCTTCGTCGACTATTTTGTGGCCCTGCGCACCATCGTGCGAATCAATTTCCATGGAAGTTGTTATTGCGGCTTGTGTTTCTTCCTCCACCAGTGTAGGGATTGTTGGTTCGAATCGTGGCGAGGGAATCTCATCATCATCGACAAATTCCCCTCTCTAGGTAGTTTCATGTTCGACATCCGCAGTTTCATGAGGCACTCTAACACTTCTATGAGTTTTCCTCATTGTTTGGCTCCGTGCACCCATCTTTGGTGGTGTCATCGTGGGTATTGTTTGGTTTTTGCCGAATGGGCTTTGACTGGTTCACACTGTGCACTTGTCTATTCATTTTTTCTCTGCATGCCCTCTATGGCTGCAAGTTCTCAATTTCATAATGAGTTGTATTCTTCTCGTGTTTCCCCTTTATATAGAAGGTGTCATCAATGTTGTGAAGTTTCTCAGAGAAGCTTCCCTGGCTATGATTAATGCCATAAAAATTTACGATTACATCCTATTTAATTTTCATAAATGCCACCAATTGGCACCTTTTTTCCCTAATCGTCGTTTTTCACTTTTTCGAACCGTTGGTACCTTTTCTATGGTACTGAACTTTTTGAGTGTGCCATGAATTTTTGGTGTAACTTTTCCTTAGTGCATAGTGTGTCGCCCATATGTTGCGTGTAGACATTTTTCTTTTCGTCGCGCTGATCCCAGTTCCGTTGCGTGCTATATTTCCTAGTATTTTTGTATTTCTTTTTCCTTCTTTTTCTCTTTTTGTATTTCTTTTTCCTCATTTTTCTATCTTAACTTCTACTATATTACACTATGTACATGTCTTTCTTATTGCGTTGTAACTTTTAAGTGCTAGAAGGTCGACTGTTCCTGTACAATTTCAGTTGACTCCCATTGATCATTCATTTTAGTTTTGATCCTGTCAGATCCTTTAACTGTATATATCCCCCATTTGTGACAGTCTTGACTTCATAGTACCCTAATCAATGCATTCTAAATTTACCAGGATGTTGAAATTTTTTTTTGTCATAGAGAAAGACTAGGTCTCCTTCCTTGAAGCTCTTCCTCTTGATATGTCTATCATGCCAAGCTTTATCTCTTGCTTTCTGTACTTCTTGGTGAAATTCCATCATAATCCTATCCTCTTCCATCTCCATTGGTTGATTTAATAGTTCCTTTACTATGCCTCTTTCTACCATGTTGGTGATTGTTGCTACGTGCAGGTTGGGTACCAGAAATTCTAGTAGCACCACTGCTTCTTGCCCATACACCAACCTAAATGGTGTTTGTCCTGTCAACTTCTTACATGTAGTCATGTATTTCCATAATACCGCTGGTATTTTCAATTCCCAATCATCTCTGTTGACATTGCAGATCTTTGTCAGAGCATTCTCCAGGATCTTATTGAAGGCTTCTACTATTCCATTTGCTTGAGGATGGTATGGTGTACTCTTCTGAAGATAGACTTCAAACTCCTCAGTCATAGCCTTGATAGTACTGTTGATGAAGTGAGTGCCTTGGTCACTCATCAAAATCCTTGGACAACCAAATCTCATGCTTACTTGCTCAAACAAGAAGTATGCTACTATCTTTGTGTTGCGGTTGTTTTCTAGTGTTGCTTCTTCCCATCTTGTTAAGTACTCTGTTGAAGTAATGATATATATTTCTCTTGAACTTCTTGCTAGTGGATTAATTAGTCCCACAAAATCGATTGTCCATTTCTCAAATACCTGCAAAGTTACTTGTGGTCTTAGGGGCATCTCATCTCTTCTATTAGGTTTACCAACCCTCTGACATACATCACATCTCAGGAAATATTCCTTAGCATCTCTGTGAATTTTTGGCCACCATAGTTATGCATTCAATACCTTATGTGCGGTATATTTTCCTACATAATGTCCTCCAACTATTCCCTCATGAGCTTCTGCCAAAATCCTAGGCCTTTCATGTTTTAATACACATCTTCTCAAAATGTTGTTTGGGCCCATTTTGTATAAGTCTCCTACAATTAGTTGATAGTTTGCAACTCTGACTACCAGATTCTTCTTCTGTGCAGTGTTAAACTCTTGTGGTGCAATCCTTGTACTCAACTATTCAATAATATCAACAAAATATTCATCACCTATTTGGACTGAAAATAACTGTGCATTAGGGGAATTGTCTTCCAAGTTGGTAGGTTCTTCTCCATTTGTTACCCTTGACAGGTGATCAGATCCTACATTCAGTTTCCCTGGTTTGAATATCACTTCAAAGTCAAATTCTTGAAATAACAGTAGCCATCTATAGATCCTCCCACCCCAACACTGGCTTATTGACTAGGTATTTGAGGGCTGAATGATCTGTGAACATCTTAAAGTGTTTTCCCAGTAGGTAATGTTTAAACTTCTGAAGTGCATAGACTATAGTCAGGCCTTCTCTTTTTGTAGTGTTGTAGTTCTTCTCTGACTCTGACAATTTTCTGCTTGCAAATGCTATAGGATGGTCCAAATCCCCTGCTCCTGGCTGTGCCAAAATTGCTCCAAGTGTTATAGAAGATGTATCTACATGCACATGAAAAGTATTTTCCCAATATGGGAATACTAGAATAGGTGTTGTGACCATCTTTTCTTTTAGGGTGTCCAAGCCTTGTTGACAGTCCTCATTCCATTGAAATTTAGTATCCTTCTTTAACAATTTTTCCATTGGCGCGATTATCTGCGCATACCATTTTATAAATTTTTTGTAGTAGCCTGTATGTCCCAATGTTTCTCTCAACTGACGCACTAACTTCGGTGGTGGTAAATTGACAATAATTGAAATCTTGGAAGGATCTACTAACAAGCCTTGTTTGCACACTATATGGCCCAATAATATTCCAAAAGGTGTACCAAAGATGCACTTCTTGATATTCAATGATATTTGACATTGCCTGCATCTCTCCAACATCAACATTAATACTTCCACATGGTCTTTTAACAGACTATATACAATCCAATCATCTAGATACACTTCAAGAAACTGATGTATGAACTCCTTAAAAGAAACTATTACTACCCTTGAAATATGGCTGGTGCATTCTTCAGCCCAAAAGGAATGAATGTGTACTGGTAGGATCCCCATTATGTGGAAAAAATAGTCTTGTACCTGTCTTCTGGGGCTATATTGATCCGATGGTAACCTGAGAATCCATCTGTAAAGGAATATGCTTCATAGCCTCCCACATTCTTTAGTACTTCATCTGTAAAAGGTGTAGGGAAAGGGTCGTGTAGGTAAGCATCATTCAGTTTCCTCATATCTACACAAATCCTTATCCCCCATTGTTTCTTCTCCTGAACTACCATAGAGCTTATCCATTCAGATTCCTCCACTGGTTCTATGATACCGTCTTCCAACATTCTGTCAATTTCTACTTTTACTTTCTGCTTATATATTGGATTTAGTCTATAAGGTCTCTGTTTGACAGATCTAGCCTCAGGTTTGAGAGGTATCTCCATCTCTCCTAGATCTCCTGCTATGCCTTTCATCTCTGTAAAAGTTGTTGGGATCATGTCACTGTATTCACGCAATAGATCTGTTATCCTTTCCACTGTTTGTTCATCCCAATAATTTCCAATACTTGCCATTTTAGGATTATTAGTTGTGCCAATGTTGACTTTCTTCACTTTGATAGGTGAAACAAATACTTTTGATTCCAAAGATGGACCTTCCACCTCTCTTTCTCCTTCAATTTATGTAATCTGAATGTTATGTGGGTCTTCTTCATCTGGTGATTCTTCTTCCACATGATAACATGGCAGTAGTTCCTTGACTATCTGTCTGTTCTGTTGTTGATACTCTGTCATGAGTTCAACCTATGGTTCATCAAGAAATATCACCCCTATTATCTGTTTGAGTGTTGAATTCATGTTGGGGTTCTCATGTTCAAATGAGAAGGTTGTTATAAAATTTTGCTGTAATGTTGTTAATTCTGCAACGCCTCTATGCAGTTCCTGGTTTACATACCGGTTTTATGGAATTCCTTCCAATCTGTGGATGAAGTGATGAGACCATTCCTCTGGTGGTGTCATCCTCCATAGTGTTCTGCATCTCTCCAAATGTTTTTTTGGGGTCCCATGTCCATCGTATCTTTGCATCTTATTTCTCCCTTGCTCTGCGTCGAATATAATGCGCAGTAGTCGCTTACATTGGTACCAGTCCCTAACTGTTTATTTGTGCGCACTCCACCATCTTGCAAGTGTTTCCTTGAGTGAAATGTCCAGGTCTAAGATCCTTTGTTTCTCTAACACTTCATCTTCGTATTTTGTTAAGAATTCTTCTAAGTCATTTATGCCATGAAAACTGCGAGGTTCTCTTATCTTGATACCCACCCATCTTACTGCGCGGTATATTCTTGTGCACCTTCTTTTAGATACTTCATGTAATATTTGCTGCTAATTCTTTAAATGCGTATCTAATTCAGACGCACATGATGTGATTCTCCTCCATCTTATTACCCCATCTGCAATTGGGTTGACATAATTTTCTTCGCGCGCGGTGGTTATGTATAACTGGTTGATTTCCTCAAGATCTAAGCAAGTGGGCTCTACAAAATTTTCTCCTTCTGATGGGTCTAGTGGCACAATGAATTTGTATTCTCTTGATTCAAATTTCATCTTCCTTGTATTCAAGTTAATTATGGCCCGGTTGTTAAATGCCCAATCTATTCCAAGCAGTGCTAGATAAGGTGTTGTTCCATCCACTATTTCTATCACTTCAAAGTATGTCTTAGTGCACACTCCATCCAGATCTACTGTCACACCTTTTAGCCTTCCAATTGGCAGAACTCTGTATTGGTTTTCTAGCTTCAGCTAGATAGGTGAGTAGCCTAATGTGGGATCGCCCATACATTGCCATGTCTTTTTAGGTAAAATGTTGACCTTAGAGCCTAAGTCCAATATACTGTCTCCCATATTGAAATCCCCAATGTTAGCATTCAATCTGAATTCCCTGCTTGTCCTCCTTCTTGAATGGAGGTGATTGACTATCTTCTTCTCTAACTTCCCCTCTACATCTGTGTTACATATTTCTAAGATATGTTGCAAAACTTTAACAGTTGATGGATTATTCAGTAGCTTAACACAAGATTGCAGAAAAGTATTTATGGTACTTACTTACTCTACAAATTGTGTTTCACTAGTGTGGTCTATTGAGGAGGGAATTTGGTACATTGGTATGTTCTGAGTGTGTTGCGCAGTTGATGTAGATTCAACATATTGCTTAAGGAACTCATGTCTTGCCTCCTTGAATATTTCTTCTTCTTTCCCCACATCGAACTATTTCTGTGGTTCAATATTCTTCTTCACCCATTGATGTTGTTCTGGATCCTGTCTTACTGCGACAACTCCTATCTTAGATCCTCCTTGTGTGACTATGTTGATGTTCCTCCCATCATCTCTATATTTTGCAGAAATCCATTGTACATTCTGATTTTTCCGATTTCTCTTTTCTTGATTTTTGCCCAATAATGTTGGACAATCATCTGTATCATGGTCTGCTACGCGAAAATACATGCATGTCACAGGTGGAAGTGGACATTCTCTTTCATAATGTCCTGGATGTTGGCAGTTATGACATACTACTAGACCTTTGCCTCTTCCAAATCCTCCTCTACCTCATCCTCCACCTATGTATCCACCTCAATCTCCTTGTGGTGTGTTGTATTGAGGTACCTGATTATACTGCATGTGGTTATATTGAGGTTGTGTAGTGTTATACTGTGGCTGCACAATGTTGTACTGTTGATGTGCATTATTATATGGAGGTGGTACTTGGTTTAACTGTGGTGCAACTTTCCCCGTCATCATATCTACTTGCACCCTATAAGTATCTGAAGTTCTTTCCCTCATCAAGTCCATTGTCCTACAATCTTTGTCATCGTGACCCACTGATTTGAAAAAGTTGTAGTATGAGATTTTAGGTACTGTCTGGTACTTCTGCATCATTGGACAATGATATGGATCATGCCCATGTGTTTTACATATCTCACACCATGGTCCTCCTGTTGGCAAAGGGTTTGGTAGCCATGTTTCTATGTATTGCACGAAAGTTGGGCACTCATTTTTGTGGTGTCCTTCTGTCCTGCATGTAGTACACCAACCAAATTCTCTTTTCTCTCTGCCCTTATTCTGGTTCAGTTGAAATGTCAAGTTCTTCAGATCCTCTTTCAACTCTTCTATTGTTGGATCTGTCTTTTGATATTGGTTCTTTTTCAGTTGTAGGGTTGCATGTAGAGCCTCTGTCTGAGTTTGAAACCGTTGTTGCCTCAAAGGGTATTTCAGGTGTCGTAGCGGTGAATTCACAAAAATATATCTATGTTGCATGTCAGTCATGACATACTTCAATTTACCCTTCAATTGTTTGAACCTATGATCAATCTCCCAAACAAACTCACCTTGTTTATGTCTGATTTCAATCATCTCATTCATGTATTGATCTTATGAAATTCATTTACCAACAACTTCTTCACATATGCAATAGTCTGTATTGTTCCTGGTGGGTTATTTACATCTAGGCTCATGTATCAATCCAGTGCGTGGTCTCTTAGCGTGATAGTTAAATGCGCAAGTTTTGTGTCCTCATCTGTGATCTGCTTTTCTTCTTAGATCTTCTCGCAGATAAATAAATGTTTTTCAGGGTCCTCAGATGCCTCTCCCTGAAATTATGGTAACCTAATGGTGGGATCATGTCCTTCCATCTTGAACTGTGGTGAATTACTACCTCTGCACAGTGTAGATACTTGACTACTACTTCCTGAACTGACTCCTCCAGTTGTTTCTCCTTGAATGTCTCCTGGTGTAGATAAACTTGGTTGTCTAAATGATGGTGTTCTTCTTGGTGTATTATTCACACATGGGGTTATGGGTTCCACACTGACACTAACATGGATAGAGTTTTTCCTTTTGTTCCTACCCTTGGACCTCTTGTCTTCCTTTTATGTGTTGCACGCAGGATTTCCTCAATCTTCTCCACATCCTGGAGATCCTCTACCTCTTCTTCATCACTTTCCAAGCCCTCTCTATCTGCTATGGCTCTCTTATTATTATTCATCTTATATTGGTAGGGTACTCCATTATGCATCTTTTTAGCTGTTTCCATTATCTACTTTATCTGGTATTCGTCCATCATGATTGGTTCCATGGCCTCCTTCTTTCCCTTATCCATCTCTCCCTCTATCCTTCCAGCGTTTTTCAGTGCTCCCCTCTTTCCCCCATGCACGCAAGGAAGTTTAGTTGTCTGATGCCATAGTCATTACACCTTTGTTATACAATGATATATTAATTAAAGTATACAACGATATAATATACCTACCTTTGGGTCCCTTTAGAAACTCTTTCTCTGCTACGTTGTAAGACTTCGTGGTATCTACTGCAAATTTTGTGATAAACCTTGCAACAATACTGTCTAGTCAGAAATCTATTGTGTGCGTAAATTTGTTGTTAACTTGTTGTAACTGTGCGATCTCTACAGGATTCAACTCGAAATGTCTAATTCAATTCATAGGGTGGTTTTCTTTCAACCTCAATAGCCACTCTTGCAACACATGCGAGAGATCACAGAAAAAGACCTCATGCAAGTCGCTAAACACATACTTTTCTAGATATTTGCGCGATGTTAATTTAGGGTTTATGTTATCCTTCTGTGCAAACTCAAGCTCCTTTGTTTTCAACCAGATTTCAATCTTCGCCTTCATTGGATTCCACGGTCTAAACATTCCCTTCTATACTTTCATTTTCTGTGTGATTCTTTCACAGATCCCACTCACTCAATCCCATGTAGTTCCAACCAACAACATAACCATTTGTTGGTTATTAATCTCTCTTCCTACTCTTGGTTTGACCTGGGTTCAAATCTGAACATGATTCCAATAAAACCCTCTAAAACTATCGGCCCTCCTGATAAACCAGAAGGAAACACAACACACAGAATGTACTGCACAATATCAACCGAGATAGTCCTATGGGTGACTGCAATGCTCATATGCTTGCAGTCTAGGAAAGAGTGGGGATATGGGATTGCAATTCATCTTATTCGGTCTTGAACTAGTTGTTATTTCCATTATTCTTAATATTTTTTTATTTGTTAAATCTATGCATGCATTCTAACAGATCTAACATATAACATATCTCATAGAATTATCCATTCATCCATTCATAGTCTAACTACATACATAAGATAACATGCAATCAATCACAACACATAACACAGGTGTTACCGTGGTTCACCCCCTCCTGGGATACATCCACAAAGATTTGGATTCTTATGCTTTTTTATTTATAATTGTATAATAGATGGCGCCACACACACTACAATTCCGATCATACAATCTCAAAACAGGTTTCACATTCCTCTATGAGGCTGACTACATCGCACCAGGATCCTCATCCTACGATCTAACCCTCAAGATCTAGCTACTTGACTCTCCTACAACTCAACAAATTTCAAGAATGTATCAGGTCTTACAATAGTTTCCTTATCCGAACAGAACAAAACTTAGGAACTCTGACCTAGACCTCCTAGGTACTTATTTATACTAATTCTTAGCTTACCGACCATTACAATCTCTTACAAAAACCCTAACCCTAATATGGTTAGGTTTTCTTGCATGCATGCCTTGCACGCTTTCCTCCTTTGCATGCGGCTTTCCCTCGCACGTACTACCTTTCCTTCCCACTGTCATTTTTCCAAATTAAGCTTTATCTTTCCAAAAATAGGTTTTTCCTCAAAATTGGCATGCACCCAACAGTCTAATTGACTTACCTCATTTTCAAATGAATCAAATTAGTGTATTAAATTTTATTAGTCTAATTAAATTCAAACTAAACATTCATATTATTTTTTGCGTCGTTTTTTTCTAAAGAAAACTCATAGGGAAACTCAATGAATGCTTCTCCGTATTTGTGGATTCCATTCCTAGTAAACCCATTGGCATAGATGTTATAACCCTAAATTGCACCACACATGCTTACCTGGCATCAAGCCATCTCATATCCCTTCTTTGCCAAAGCACTGTTGAACAACTCTGTTAAAAACCTCTTTTATAAAGGCCCATGCGCCCTACTCCATTACTGCACGCGTGTACACACTAGATGACCTAAAACAACCCGCGTGGACCGACAAAAGCACGAAAAAAGGAAAGTTGCCGATGGAACACAAAATCTATGGGTGAGTTAACTGAAACTCCCGACCATGCATAGCCGAGGGTTTGTCTAAATACCTATCTCCTTCTAGCCTATAAAAGAAGGGGTAGGGGTCCCATTTGGAAGGAGGAAAAATATAGCAAAGAAACTCTACCCATTTGAATATTCCCATTGTCCCAACCCTTTAGCCTTTCCTTGTGCTGAAGGAGATACAAAGAAAAGAAGTTGGAGGACACTTGAAGAGGAGCCCAGGGTCAGGTTCACGGAACAGTGGTCGGTCTCAACTTTTGTAAGTTGACTCATTCAAAGTAATAAATAAAGTGCTTTTCCTATCCCAATTCATGAGCTATTCATAACTTGCTAAGTAAATGTTTGAATTTCTAACCCGTTATTCTATAGGTAGTATGCATGTGTAGTTGTTTCTTGTCTTGTATGCAGGTCAGCATTGGAAAGGAGAACTGCGAACAAGTAATCAAGTACGACAAGGGATCAACATCGAACGCCCGGAATGAGGTAGGTTGATCTAGCCATTGCATTTACTAAAAAGAAATGGGATTCAAGTATGGGGATGAAGGTAGAAAGTAAATTTTCTCTAGGTAATTTCTGCATGCAAAGTCTAACCCTATTTTCTAGTCCGTAAGGAGATTTCCCTCACAACAGAATTGGCGACCATACTGGAAAAACTCTCTAGGGTTCTTGAAATTTTATTTAGTTTTTGGGTAGTTTTAAAAGAATAGTTTTTCTTGCCTGTTTTTTCTTTTAGTTTTTGTAAGGTCTGAGCTAGCAGGGAGTCTGGTTTTCCATACCATCTTTCCTTGTTATTTGCTTGACTGTGCTTTTTCGGGACCCACAGAGGTACACGCGGCCTGCATAAGGTCTGCACGCGTGTACCCACGCCCTACTCTCTTACAACCCGCGTGTGAACGCTAGCTGAAAAAGTAGCAATAACATGTAGAGTTCGGAGAACTTCGGAGGCAGTCATCCTCTTCCCTGTCAGAATCACACATTCTCAGGGGGTTTTCTGGAATTCTGTCTGAGTCTTGTTTGTTTGCAGTTTTATCTCAGATTGTTTGGCTATATAAATTTTTCCTTACATTGTTGGTTTTTTTATTAAAAAAGAGTGTCTAAGCCTTCAGGAGACTCTGGTTATCAATATCAGAGGTCTCTTCCTGGTTTGGTCTGTTTGTTTTTAGTTTTTCT
The DNA here is from genome assembly GCA_010110895.2 of Picea sitchensis. NCBI lineage: Eukaryota > Viridiplantae > Streptophyta > Pinopsida > Pinales > Pinaceae > Picea > Picea sitchensis. The sequence continues at coordinate 8,504 of SNQJ01S0149410.1, read as the reverse complement.
CAGAGTTTAGAGATACACGCGGCCTGTACAAGGTCAACCCATGTGTACACGCCCTCTGTCTCTATACAACTCACGTTCACACGCTAGCTGTTGGATTAACAATAGCGTGCTTGTGCAAGATAATTTCTCTTGAGGGTAAGGCAGTCATCATTTCCTTTGATGAGAAATATACCTCTCAGGTATTTGAATCTCTGTCTTAGCAGTCAGTAGCTTAGGATTAATCTTACCTTTAGCTCGCTTTTTCTCATTTAAAAAAGTTGTCATAAAAATAAAATATTTTTTTAAGGTTTTTAGACAAGTGTGAGAGTCATTTTTTTTAAAATTGCTAGTGTGTGATTTTTGACCTGATTCTTTGTGATCTGCGATTAGGTCATAATTGTTTTTTTTTGTTTTTGCTTGTTGGTATTTTTCTTTTTTGCTTTATCAAACATTTAAATAAAAAAAATTCTCTTTTCATTTTCTTGTTTGGTTGAAGAGTGTGTTTCTTCATTATTAGTCAGGGAAAAGTTGTTATTTAATAAGTTTTTGCAGTTTACCTAGATCATAATTAGCTTGTAGTCAAGTGAAATTTCTTTTGAGTTTGCTGTCCAAAATCTTAGAAAAGTTAATTTTTTTTTTTTTTGAAAAGTTGTTGAAATTTTGCATTAAGAAAATTTTTTGTTTCCAACTTTTTACTCATTTTTTATTTTGTCTGTTACACATCATCAGTTTCACTTCCATGCCCCTTGACATAAGACAAAGCTATAAAATTAACACTAAAATCTAAAATTTATTAGACTTTCATGTTTGTAGGGTTAACCAACTAGTTCAGGATTTAGGGCCTTGGATTAGGTTGGAGAGGAAACTCTTCAAGGCCATTTCAAATCAAATATTGGAGTTTGAATTAGGGAGTGTCTAAGTCCAATATCGTGGAAGTTATCCGGGACCTCCCTCTAACAAAGGGGATAAACACGAGGTCGCGTGTGGAAAGGTAACGGAGATAACCCCTCCAAAGCTGGACCAATCGTAGTGGAGAACACATATAGAGGGCTTGTCTTGGGATTCTATCGTTTTCATTTTCCACGGGGATTCGTGGGTCTCGAATCCATTCGAGGTCCTCAGTTGTCTTTCAAACCATTTTCTCTCGATACCCTGCTCATTGTGGTCTACCTGACTTTCGACTGTACCCGCGTGGTGACTGTTCACACACTGACAACCTAATTGCCCATCTTTTTAGGGACTTACACGGGTGACTGCGGGGGTATACTGCGGTACCTAGGACAGACATAAAGCTACGCTTTGCAGAGTATACCTGGAGGGTGCTTCCGTGTTTGAGTTTCACTTGCACCGATAAGTTTCTCTAGTGTTGGTTGTTGTAACTGTTCTTCCAATTAATTTAGTGTTTGCCTGTCTTATCTTCTAGGGGTTTTTTTTTTTTAGTGTGTGTTACTTTTGAACATTTAGACTACCTTAGTGAGCTGATCTGATCTCTCAAACAGATCGGAATAGCATCTGATCTNGTGTTACTTTTGAACATTTAGACTACCTTAGAGTGTCTTGGATCTTCTCACACAGTGGAGGATCCTGAGCTCTGCCGGTCATGAAGGCTTCTTGGCTTGTCGGCGGTTACACTGGAGCCACCCCTGCCACCATTAAGGCGAAAGCTAGACCAACAGGGGTCTTTTGAAGCAACCGAGTTACAAGCCATTGTGCCCGATCAACCCCCGGAGGAATCGACCATTTTAGACCTTGAAACAACCTCTCTTGGCCCGGTTGAAACCCCAAACACTTATGTCTTGGCTCCTTTCATCATACCAATTCAATTTTATGAGCGCCAGACAGTGTTGCACACAACAATGGAAACAAATGTTGTTATTCCTTCTGGGAATTCTTCAATTCTCACTACGGTTGTCACCACATGAGAGTTTTCACCTCCTAACCCACCGTCATCGGTCCGAGCCACCATGATCTCGACTGCTTCTACATCGCACAGTTTTCCGATCCCATCTTTGGTGGCGGCCACAACCCCTTTCACACCAAGTGCGACAGACCCTTCGTTCTCATACGGGATGCCTAGTTCGAGTACAAGTCATGTACTTTCCTACTCCACTTTACAGACTTTAGGTTTGGGGGAAGGGAGCTCTAGCGCTCCTCTGCAAGGTCACATGGGGGGCACTCCTACTCCTTTTAACGTTTTCCCTTACGGAGGAGGTCATATCCCTCCTTTGTCCCTTTCACTCGGCGGCTCGCATCAGCCATCCGCTGGGCAACTTACACACAATAGTTTATTTGGAGCGGGAAGTCAAGGACCACCTTTGCATAGTATGTTGGTAGGTTTGACACCGTTTTATTTGAAAAAAACATTTGGTAACAACACCGTCTCGTCAGCCACTTTCCCGACTGGGGGCAACCCCACTTTTGGACAATCTACTCCTATGCAGGGTACTATTCCTGCACAGGGGGCAAACCTAGGAACTTTTTCTGCATCAAGGCCTTGGAATTCTTGGTAGGGATCCGTTCCCTCGTCTGGAATGCCGATATGGGTTAATTCTTTCCATAATCAATGGAACCCCGGAAAAAATACTATGCCCATCTCCACGTGACCATCATGGGGCAATCCTTCCCAGAGTCCTTCGAATATAATGCATGCCCAACCATCTATGTCCTATTTGGGAAATCAGTCGATGATGTCTCCACATATACAAAATCCATACGCTGGTTAGGGACATGGTTTCTACCAAAATCTAGGCCAATAGCCAAACTTTTCCTGGCAGCCTGGTGCCAGTCAAACCCCAGTCCCCTTTTTCCCAGGTTATCACCAACAACCCAAACTACTGTTCCTGGCGACTTTACACTTGTCAAATTTGATAAGGTTGTTGAATGACCCTATTTGTCACGATCCAC
>SNQJ01S0149409.1:20459-31161 GCA_010110895.2 Picea sitchensis | reverse complement strand
TGGAGATTGGACTTCGTGACTTCGCGAGGTTAGTGGTCGAGCATTGGACTCTCGAATTCCCGAAACCCGACAACCAGTCAACGCTGACCCTTTCCTTTCAGGATTTTCTCTATCACGAATTCGACACTCGCGATGTCGAACAACCTGTTTTCCCGACTCCTGATTCCCAATATGCCGAAACTCTGATATACTCGCGAGTTTGAATTTTCAACGCCCCGTCACATCTGTCGGGGTTTCGAAATTCGCGGGATCATGAATCCTGATGCAAATGTTTCGGGACTTCTCACCATGAAACCCTGATATGATGTGCCACCTGTCCACTGACTGACCCCTGTGGCCCCACACTGTTCCCTTAGCCGTCGGGATATCACGTATCGGGATATCGCGATTTCTGTTGCCATGTTTATGGAGTTTCAACCCACGAAAACCCAATATGGAAAACTACGAGTAAATCCGACGACCCTTGTGGCTCGGATCTACGGCCCTGCCCCTCCTGAGCTTATAACCCTTTGGGAATACTCGGTGTATCTCCTCTACTTCTCTGTGAGATCCAATGGTCTTCAAAAATTCATGAATTTTCCTCAGAGAATTTCGACCGTCCGTTCCTCCTTGACGATTTTTTTGAATGACCAAGTGTTCCTCCACGGAACTCGCTCACCTGCGACGCAAAATTACGACGCTTCTTACAAACTTCCAGTCACGGCTTCCCTGCACTGTCCTTCAACAACTTTGAAGGCCTTATCCTTCCTGATCTTTCTTATGACTCTAAGTCTTAGAAAAAAAAAACTCTTGCGGGCACTCATTGCGGCAACCTTCAGACACTTCCCAGTGCTGAAATCCTTTCGACTCTGCGCACACCCGCAGTAGCAGTCTCTCAACTCTTACTCAGACTCGCAACTCTGAGACTTCACTTGGCCTGTGCACTCCTTGCACGGCTCCTGTTCCTGACTACACTTCTGAATAAATGAGAACAAAAGTGACTCGATCTGAACCCCCTGTCAACGCACTCCTTGCAGACAATTCGACTGCACTCCTTGCAAGAAACTTTGCTCAGGTAGAGAAACAATTGAAACTCATTCCCTCTTCCTTTCAGACTTCAAACTCAAACATGAAATCATATACACATCATATAAATAAAATGTATAACAGGAAGCAAACATTCATGAGCATATCATTCAACATCAATACACAGAGAACAAACACAAAACCATGAATTTGAATCAACCTCTTTCTATTAATCCAAATATATGTACATGGGTGTTCTTACACAGCTCTCTACTTCTCTCCTCTATGCTCTTCTTCTCTTCCATAATGTTACAATACACAAGGAGGGTGTCTATATCTCGTTTCCCTCTTGTGCTCTAAAACTGTCTAATCTAGAATTGAATTCTACCTACTTGCATTAACTACTTTAAATGCCTTCTACCTACTAAGGACGAGAGCGAATCGCTCAAGGTTCGTTTACATTATACAAGTGCGCTTCATTAAATTTCCACATTTATGTTCACGCATCAACCCCAAGAGAAATTCAAAATTTGTGCTGGCTTGTCTAGCTGTCCTTCTCTTCCATGCTGGCTTGCTTGATGTTGGCGATGCTCCTGCATCAGGGTTGAAATTAAATTTTGTTATGTAAAGATGCCCCTTCTGGGTTATAAAAAGGGGGTTCATCTCTCATGTAAAGAAGAAGACAGTGTGTGCATTCAGAGCCACACACCAGTGCACGGATCATGAGAGTGGATCGTGCCTGTACGGCCCGTACGATCTGGTACGGAATCTATACGGATTTTGGCATGCAAATCGGGTTGCATCTTGGGTCTAGAAAGTGTCCGACTCGGATCGAGGCATGGAGATAGTCATTTTTAGGTAAAATGATACCACGAACGCAGTGGTGATGTTAGTTTCTTTATCTGAATAAAAATTCAGCAACTTAATTCCATAATGAGTCATTTATTGCAAATGTAGTGGCATGGTAACCGAGGCAGAGGTGTCTCTTGGGCCTGAAAGTGTCTGACTTGGATGGAGACGATTTGACAGTCATTTTTGGGTAATTCGACGACGCGAATTCAATGACGATGTATATTTTTGCAGCAGAGCTTCATATCAACAAGCTAAGTGTTGGGGAAGCCAATGTAAGCATGCTTTTCATTATGTTGTTTTGTCATTAATTGTTGCAGCATAGAATGCGTGTTATAGGTCTGAAGGAGCAGAGAGAAGCTGCGGCAAGTCAACAAGATTAGCTTATTCCTTCTATCTATTTTTTTATGATCTTCTTTCACATCAAGTCAATCAATTATATGTGACAGAGAAATTGTGGCACTTGCATGACAAGTGGCCAACGAAGCAATTCTGATTCTCGTGGGTTCCGAGATCTTTTGTATGGACTGTATATTTATGTTTTGGATCTGAGCAACAGATCTAAGGCTTTTGATGGCTCCATATTGATGGGGGTCATATTTTATTCTTCACCTTTTTATGTATTGAGTATGTGGGAATGATGTCCATGTCAACATCATGGATGCCTCGTGAGTAGAACTTGTGAAGTTGATACATTCATGATCACATTCCGATCTCTTGTTGCCGTCATCGAAGAGGGACTTTCGCCTTGCAACTTGTAAAGGAGAGACATCATTACATCGAGAAGAATAAAGCGGTCAGGCTTTGGAGCATGACCCAGAGAGGTAGCTCACTGCAAAGGTGAACTCCATGATCAAGTGAAGTGTCTTATCCATTATGTATATTATGTTCTTATGTTGTTTTTCTATGAATTTCCACACATAGGATATTAAAAGCAAACATGACATAATTCACATAAGGAAGACTAAAGAGGTTTTCATTCACCTTGAATTCAAGCAAATAAGACTTCAACTTTACCTTTTATTGCAAATCACTCAAGTAAAATGATCTATTACCGACCCTTTTGAAGGAGTGACAGAACAACCAATTATTGGAAACTTATCGCTCCCAGGTTTAGATTAAGAGGGCTCTCTCTAGAGACTTTGTCTCTGTACATGATATAACTTTAGTCTTTGGGCTAGATTTAACACTTTTAAATAATATTTTCTGGTTCCATTGGTGAAAGAAAGAAAGACCTTGCGCTATAGAATTGATTTAAGAAAATGACATAAACAAATGACTTGGTGACTGAACTCGAGAGGACAAAGGCTAAATGAGCAATAATATTCAGTTAAAAATCATTGTGTGTGGTGAGAGAAAAACACATGAAGCAACTCAGAGCATTGTTGGGGGTGAATTTGCAACTAACTTAGAACAAATACGGTTTTTCTAAATGGTGTGAATCTAGAGAACTGCAAGGTGAATTCTAGATTTGAAATTACGTTATGATTCAGGAAGAAATTATAGATATGAATATAAAGAACACAGGAAAGCACATACATAAAGAAAGAATACAATACATTCGACTTCCACTGTAAGAATCTCTTCATCAAAGATTCATGACTTTTGCATAAAGTTTCAATCGGATCAAAAACTACAATCAATAGTCATTGTTTACACTATTTTTCCAACCAACCTAGATTACATTGAAAAGATGGAATATATAGACAAAGGTGTTCCTCTTAGGCTACCCCACATTCTAACTACTATCCATAGAAACTATGTTTTGACTGCATTCTGTCAGATGGCTCTTCGAATGACCTTTTGCTAAAAATATAACTGACTGCAATCGACAACATCATAGCCACTTGTCTTTGTCACGATGTTTCAGTCATCACCAAGATCTCATCATTCGAATATGATGTGTCGATGTTTTTCTCTGACAAGGCATATGAACAATCAAGTGTTCTATTAGACTCCTACCACACATTGTAATGGTCATGATCTATGCCGCGCGATCATTTGCGGGTGCATGCATGTGGTGAGTGACTGTAGACCATTGTAGGTGCCTCCAAAATGATGACCCCAGCTAGGGAAACAACTGCCTCTTCTTCAAACTGTCACACATCTAGCATACAGCTTTTCGTCCCCATGAGATTATATTGATGTGCGTCATATGTTTTCCACATGGGTATCTGTTAGAGTCTAAGTCTGCACCACATCCGAGGAGAAAAAATGGGGCCGATCGATCATATGTCTGGTCTCGTTTGCAGTTTGGATACTCAAAGCTTTCTCCTAAGAGACCAATTTCACCTTTTCTGGTTCATCACTTGCCTTTGCAGAACTGCATTCCCTTTTAGCTTCTTTTGTGCTCTAGCCAGAGTTGTACATAATTTCTCCATGGTTGGTTCACATTCCCTGAAGTGTTTCACATTCCTTTCATCCAACACCCTCTGTGTTTCGTGCAATCGTATGATTGTATCTTGTGCTTCCCTGAGTTGCCTCTTTAGCCAAGTCATGTTTCCCTCGTGACCTTTTGATGCTGATACTTCGAGGATCTTCGCTGCTAATTGTTGTCTCAGATCTCTTTTTTCTTGGTATTACTCAACAATAGTGAGTTGCGCTTGCTTCAGCTACTGCGACGGCTCACGAACATATGCACTTTCGATGTATGTCCTCCTCCTTCTACCCCATCTTTCTCGACTTGTGCCTTTGNGTAACTCTTCAGTGGTTGAATTTGCGCGTGGCTCGTTCAAGACTCGAGTCTCTCCAACCTCCTTGTTTTTCCTTGGCCTGCCCCTTCTCCGGGGTATTTGTTGTTGGGGGGATAGGGCTTCCAACCGTTACAGATCAAAATCACTCACTTCAATGATGACCTATTGTCGTCATTTCAAGTGTCGCAAAAATTATACTTCCATCTTGCCTATGTCGTGTCTCGAATGACATCATAAGGAACACTTGAAGACACCCTCAGAGGCTGGTTAAAGAAGGATAAATCATTTGATGAAGAGTACAAAACATGTTTCCTTGAGAAGACCACTTAAAATTCATTTTTGAAGGGCATCGCTCCCCTACCCACTGTCAGGGAGTGCTAGCGCTCCTTGACCTCCTTTGGGGGAGCGTTGCAATGCTCTGTGCACCCTTCTGGGGGAGCACTGGGCTTTTTCAGGGAATATTTCTCTGTTGAGGAAAATCAGCCCCTCATCTCTGGAGTTAGTTGGATTTGAATCTGAGGTTAAGGCTCTATCTTAGGGAGGATCCACAACTGATGGAGAAGGATCCTCAACCTATCCCAAGAATCTCTAAGGTGGTTGGGTCTCTCCAAGCTTATATAAGGAGGCCTTCTCATGGTGAAAGATAGATAGGGAGAAAATGAGAGATACCTAACTTATGATCTCATAAGGAAGGAGATACATGGAAGGCATAAAACTTATGATCTCATAAGGAATATTGTGAAGTGGAGTTATTTTGTTTGTGGATCATTTGAGCAAGGGATTGGACAAGGAGAGTTGGAAGAGGCTATTGCACCTTCATCAAAGGTCTGTAAGTATCTCTATTAAGTTCTCATTAATACATGTTCTTGGCCTATTTCTTTCAAGGTTGTGTATGTCTACATGAACTTTTCTTTATTGGATAGATCTAGTTTCAGACTAATCGTAGTGGAATAGGAAGCATGCTTTATCTTTGATTGGATAGTAGGACTTTTTGAAGAGCTTGAGGATCATAGCTCAACTTGGACTGGGAAAGGACAAACATCATAAAAAGGTACATAGTATTCCTATTCTCTATAGAATAACTTAGCTAGATTTAAAAGGATGTCAGTGACCAAAGTTAGCACCTTTCTGTCTTGATATTAGAGTTTAGGGTTCAAGAGGAAATCCACTTGGCTACAGGGGGATTTTCCTATAATAGAAATTGGCGACGCCACTGGGGATTTGAAATTTCAATTTTGGTTTCCTTCCTTGGTTTGTCCCTGCCCTTTTACCACATTTCAAATCACTTTTACTGTTTGTTAATGATCCATTACCTTTCTCCTACCTTCACTAGCAATTTCACCAATTTTTATGCATTCTGGGTGAGTTTTTTGCATTTTTTTGGCTCTTTTTCTGAGTTTCTGGGAGGACTAGCACACCCCCATAGGCCATACCAGAGCGATAATATTTGGCCAGTGCTCCCCTACATTTTTTTAGGGAAAATTTCAATGCTCTGTCTCGTTGAGACAGGGAGCGCTAGTCTCTTTTTTGAGAGTTTTTGCCTTCTTCTGTTCAGTTTTTTGCAGCCCTGTTTTGCGGAGGTCTTTACCCAGAGTTTGTGGTTGGTTTGTGAAGTTGTTTGTATTGGTTTTTTATGCTTATCCATCCTTATTGTTTTGATTGAAGCTTTAAACCTTTTCAAAATGTGAAATTTCCCTTTCTAGCTGCTTGTTTTGTCGAGACAATTTGAGTATTTTCTCTTTCTCCCTGTCTTTTCTTGGATTCTTCTATGCTTTTTATTGTACTCCTTGAATGTTTGTCAGTTGTTGAATCCTTGATTGAGTTCTTGTTAGAAAAAATTTCTACTTGTTTTCTTTCATACCTCACTGCCTTGAGTGCATGCTTTGTTTGTAGCCTTTTTGCTTCGTGTCTTTTGCATCTGCATAGGACTCTTTCTCTTGATTGAAAGTAGTAGAGCATCAAAGGATTTGTATTTAATTTCTTTATACATTAGAATCAAACAAAGAATATAGATGCATTATTTCTTTTGGGTAGTGAAACTAGTTTGCATTTGAAGTAGTGAAATTGCATGGTTTTTGGCATTTTTTAGTCTTAAAATCTTAAAATTTTAAAATCTTTATTGATGTTATGGTAGTCCAGGACCCCTTGGATTTCGATTTAATCCTTGGGAGAGATTATGTCTATACCATGAAAGATATTGTGTCCACACTTTTCCGTGTGGTATATTTCCCTCATAATGGAAGAATTGTGGCTATTGATCAACTTTTATGCGTTGGTTCTAACTTGATTACCAACCCAATGACCTCCCTAAACGGGTCTTATATGCAGTTGGTATCACCCCTGCCACATGTCAATTATGTGGTGTTGTATCCCATGAATTCAGCTTCTGATGATTTAGATCCGGTAGTTGACATGGTGATCTCTTCGGTAGGGCTATTGGGGTCGGATATCCTTACCCCTATCACGGACCTCGACGTGTGTTCCTTCCAGAGTGTTTTTCTTCTATCCAGTGAATATCTCTTAGAAGCCATGTCCAAATTTTTGTTCCTTGACATGGTGTCCTTCCAGAGAAGTATCCTCTTGGAAGCCATGATCAAGGAAATCCACGAGCATAGTTTTCCTCTCTGTAGAAATCTCGTTAAAAAATGAAAAAAGGTCACGAGCATAGTTTTGCTTCTATGTGGCAAGCTCGTTAAAAAATGAAACAAAGGTCTTGAGCATAGTTTTTTGTCTCTGTAGCAAGCTCGTTAAAAAATGAAACAGAAATCTAGGGATTCAACCCGGAGCCTTGAGCATAGTTCTTTTCCTGTGTCAAGTTCATTAAAAAATGCAACAATCACCTCTCCTACCAAGTCGAGTCTTACGTTATGTCTCGTATTTGAACCTTCATTTCATCCACTTGTATCATTTTTCTCCATCTAGTACAGAAATTGGTGAAAACCTCAAAGTCGGTGAATGAATTGAAGCTTGGGGAGTATGTCTCCAACCTTTGATTATCATTTTGGAGTTAATCCACTAGCTTTTCAAGCTGGGGGAAAAGTACCAACCATCCATGGGTATCCCTACCTTCGAAAATTACGATGGGAATTTGAAAGCATAGTTTACTTTTGTTTCAAGCTTGTGTAAAAGTGAAACCAATACCGAGCTTAGTCTTTGTTTTTTCTTGTGCTCGCAAAAACATGAGAATGTACCTGAGTAGACTTTTATCACTTTTTCGGACTCGTAAAGGTTGTACGAAAGAGGAACCCTTTGGAGTCTCCTTTAAGATCTTTTCAGACTCTCTAAACATGAAAAGATTGTCGAGTGATCTTGCTTCCTTTCCCACTCATTAAAAGGTTTGAAAGAGAACCTTTCGAGTGATAAATTATCTCTTTTTCGGCGTCGCAAGACTAACATTATGAAAAAGGACAACACTGGAGTTATCTTTAAGTTCTTTTCAAACTCTCTAAACATGAAAAATCACCAAGTTTAGCTTATCTGGACTCGTTAAACAATCACACATTGAATGGCCCATATGGGACCAACCTATTACTTCTTCCAGTTCATTAAACAAAGGAAGATGGAATTATCGAAGGTGAGTTATATCAAGCATGTGTTATCCTCCTCAAGCTCATTAAATTAAAAAGAGGTACTCGTCTATCTAGATGGGGGGGGGAAATTGAAAGAAGCAAGCCAAGCAGTTTTTGAGAACATTTCCAGTAACTCTTACAGTCACCCTTGAACACTACACTTTGTATTTGCATACATTTTTATCCATTGAACCTGTGCATTGAACCAATCCACTGAGTTTCTTTACTCCTTTGGGTCACTCAACAAAATTCACAGTATCCACTGCATTATTATTTGTTGTTCCATGTCATGTTTATGTTGTCATGCCTCAATGTTCAAGGGAAGTATCTGCCTCAAGAGTCAACCATCACAAATACCATGTTTCAATACCTATGTCATCCCATGTTCTTTTGATCCACCAACTCACATTTCTATGTCTCTTTCGTGTCATTGATGGGGGATACATCAAGGCCCTCCTTTGAAAACTTTGTTTCATATCGGCTTTAGCACATTACCCAGAAACTAGACCTAGAAACCAGTTAGTACCTTGGGACCTGCATGCCCTAATGACAGGCCTCCTCACTTCCGACTGTGGGTTTACATCATTGACCTCTAATCGGATGATTCCATGAATGTTCAACTTCATCTCATTTATTAACATTCACTGAAATGTACTAGGGTACCTTGGGAATCATTGACACCAATGTTGATTTCCCTCGCACATGTTAACGGTTTACATCATTGACCGATAATCAAGTGGTTTCTACCATGTTCAACATCAAGACATCTATTCACATGGTTAGAATCGTACTACATTAGGATCGGTAAGAAGACCCTGGGATGAGTGATCACTTTGATATGTACTTTGCCAAGGTTGCGACGAAGTTTTTCTTATATAGTGACACATACATTGTCACATAGATCCACTTTGTATTGGTCTGTGGCTATGTCTTATCGTCTCGTAGATCCACTATGTATTTTTCAAGGCTACAATTAGTTCATGTCATGGAAGTATAGATCCACATTGTATCTTTAGTGGCTATACTCTTTGTCAATGTAATTATGGATCTGCAGTGTATCTTATGGTGACCATACCTTGAAAGTATTTATCACCCAAGCATAGGTATGCATGCCTTGGGTTTGAAACATGTCTTAATATTTGTTTGATGGTTGTGTGCAACTTATACCAGGTTCTCTGCGGCCATACCCTTTCTCGAAAAAGTCTACAAAGTACTTCAGTCATCAATTTCCATCTTCTAACTTCGCACTTTGGGGGGAAATATGCTACACATCAAAATCACTCACTTCAATGATGACCTATTGTCGTCATTGCAAGTGTCGCAAGTGTCACATTTTGGTTGCAAGTGTCACAATCATTGTACTGTCATCTTGTCTATGTCATGTCTCGAATGATATCACAAGGAACACTTGAAGACACCCTCAAACACTGGTTAAATAAGGAGAAATCATTTGATGAAGAGTACAAAACATTTTTCCTTGAGAAGACCACTTAAAAGTCATTTTTGAAGGGCAGTGCTCCCCTACCCACTGCCAGGGAGAAATAACACTCCTTTAGCTCCTTTGGGGGAGCGTTGCAACACACTGTGCACCCTTCTAGGGGAGCACTGACCATTTTCAGGGAATCTTTGTCTGTTGAGGAAAATCAACCCCTCATCTCTAGAGTTAGTTGGATTCAAATCTGAGGTCAAGGCTCGATCTTAGGGAGGATCCACAACTGATGGAGAAGGATCCTCAACCTATCCCAAGAATATCTAAGGTGGTTGGGTCTCTCCAAGCTTATATAAGGAGGCCTTCTCATGGTGAAAGATATATAGGGAGAAATTGAGAGATACCTAACTTATAATCTCATAAGGAAGGAGAGACATGGAAGGCATCAAAATTATGATCTCATAAGGAAGATTGTGAAGTGAAGTTATTTTGTTTGTGGATCATTTGAGCAATGGATTGGACAAGGAGAGATGGAAGAGGTTGTTGCACCTTCATCAAAGGTCTGTAAGTATCTCTATTAAGTTCTAATTAATACATGTGCTTGGCTTGTTTCTTTCAAGGTTGTGTATGTCTACATAAACTTGTATTTATTGGATAGATATAGTTTCAGACTAATCATAGTGGAATAGGAAGCATGCTTTGTCTTTGATTGGATTGCAGGACTTGTTGAAGAGCTTGAGGATCATAGCTCAACTTGGACTGGGCAAGGACAAACATTGTAAAAAGGTACATATTCTTCTTCTTCTCTATAGATTTTCTTAGCTAGGTTTAAAAGGATGTCAATGACCAAAGTTAGCACCTTTTAGTCTTGATCTTAGAGTTTAGGGTTCAAGAGGAAATCCACTTAGCTGCAGGGGGATTTTTCTGTAACAAAAATTGGCGACTCCACTGGGTATTTGAACATTCAGTTTTGGTTTCCTTCCTTAGTTTTTCCATACCCTTTTACCAACTTTAAGATCACTTTTACTATGTGTTAATGATCCATTACCTTTCTCCTACCTTCACTAGCAATTTCACCAAGTTTTATGCATTCTGGGTGAGTTTTTTGCATTTTTTTGGCTCTTTTTTTGAGTTTTTGGGAGGACTAGCGCCCCCCC
>SNQJ01S0149409.1:0-10289 GCA_010110895.2 Picea sitchensis | reverse complement strand
ATTAATACAAAAAATGTATTATTATAATAAATTTTCTCTATTAATGCCACCCCCTCCCACCCTCATACCTCCACTTATCAAACTCTACTCTAAATATGCAAATTATAAAATTTACCAAACTCTGCTCTAAATATGCATATTAGACTTTTTATAAGGGGAATGTCAGAGCACTTATCCGAGATTAATTAAACAATACAGGATTAACTACTAACAACAAATTAAGGACGATTGGGTCATGTATTCATTATTGGAGGATGGGACATTAATGTATTATAGGGTCGGAGGGGGGGCATTAATACAGAAAATGTATTATTATAACAATTTTTCTCTATTAATGCCGCCCCCTCCTACCCTCATACCTCCACTTATCAAACTCTGCTCTAAATATGCAAATTATAAAATTTACCAAACTCTGCTCTAAATATGCATATTAGACTTTTTATAAGGGGAATGCCAGAGCACTTATCCGAGATTAATTAAACAATAAAGGATTAACTACTAACAACAAATTAAGGTCGATTGGGTCATGTATTCATTAGTGGAGGATGGTTTGACTTCAAATATAGGGAATGCTAAGCGTATAGGGTTGACACACCCCACCTTTCTCCTGTTTAGGGTTGTGAGTGAAGTTCATCGCTATCCCCAAGTTTTTTTTAAAGTTTTGAATCAATCTAAACTTAGTTGCTTATTATTTTAACCAAATTTTATTTTCCAGTGTGCTTTGAATGCTACTTATCAAACTCTGCTCTAAATATGCATATTATAAAATTTACCAAACTCTACTCTAAATTTGCTTATTTGAATGCCACTTACCAAACTCTACTCTAAATTTGTTTATTTGAATGCCACTTACCAAACTCTTTTCTAAATATGCATATTATAAAATTTACCAAACTCTGCTCTAAATATGCATATTAGACTTTTTATAAGGGGAATGTCAGGGCACTTATCAAAGATTAATTAAACAATAAAGGATCAACTACTAACAACAAATTAAGGCCGATTAGGTCATGTATTCATTATTGGAGGATGATTTGACTTCAAATATAGGGAATGCTAAGCGAATAGGGTTGACACACCCCGCCTTTCTCCTTTTTAGGGTTGTGAGTGAAGTTCATCGCCATCCCCAAGTTTTGTTGGATCTTTAAATGTTTTCTTTCACCTCCTTTGCTACTATCGTTTTTTAATACCAATGCTAAACCTACTATCATATTTACTAACCTCCGCATTTCCCCTTGGTTAATGTGTTAAATTTCTCATCCACATGGGTAGAGAAAATTAGTCCACCAAGAATCTGTGCCTTCACGTCGGTTGCATAACATACAGAGCCTTCAATTGCTATTGCCACTCACAGAACTGGGACTGACTATCAACCCACTTAAGAAGACATTCATCGAGTTGACCAGGTTGGTTTTCCTAATTCCCACCATTGCAACCCCTTTGTTTCCTTTGATGGAATTGGGTATCATAAATGTAGAGGTAGGCATGCAGGGAATGAAGTACCTATGCTTGTGCAAATTAGGTATGTGTTGTCAATTTGTATTTTTTTCATAGAGGTAGAACTTTTCCATTATTTTTTCCCAATGAGATTTTGATTGCCTACATAACCCCTCAACAATCTCAAATCAGGTACAACTAAAGTCAAGTGTTGGAATCGTCGCTAGTTTAGATATGAGGAGCAATGATGTGCATTCTCATTGAAGCTTAGATTTGATGTCAAAGACTCGCTTAAGTGATCTATGTGTGAGGAATCAGTCGAAGTGATAACCATGGTGTTCTTATCATATAAGTTTCGATAAGCTATAATCCTAATATTGCAACCAAACAAATAAATTATGCCCAATGTTTTCCCACATACTCCACCGAGTTTTTTGATTCAATGATTTTAAGGTCAAGAATCTCATACCCTAGACTGAGAGTTTTGAACCCATGAAATATATATATATATGTGTGTGTGTGTATGTGTGTGTGTGTGTGTATAAGCATCTCTATTGATGGATTCCTCAATTGAAAACCCCTAAAATATGTTTTGAACCCAAGGTTGAAGCTGAGTGCAATATGTCTAATTTTGTTGACATGTATCCATCAATAACAACATTCAATGGGTAGTCCTAAGTTACTTCTTCCTCTATTTGATAATGGATTGGACAAAATCCCCAATGTTGATGTTAGTATTTCCTCTAAGAAAGCCCCCAATTTGGAGGGAAGTTCACAATTGTGGTTGTTAGAGGATTTGCATCTTTGAATTCATATATATGTGATTGCTTTAGCTATCATATTTATTGGGATCTTGGATAATTCATTACAGGTCGTGGATATTGGTGAAACTTACGATGGGAACGACTTGCACCTTTGAAATTTTGGAGTTTTGTTCCCATGGCCATCACCAACTCTACCTTTTGATTTAACATTGAATCTCTTATATCTATATAGTGAATATTAAAGAATGGTACTTTTTTAATGGCCTCATTTTGTTGCCTTGCCTCTAATACTAAACTTGTTTAGACTTTTATGTCATTTTATTTCAATTTGATGGCTCAAATTTGATTCAATCTACAAATTTGTTAGCTCGAGGCATAAGGTATTGAATGATATCACAATAGTTTAAACTCATAAATAAAACCACACATGTGATCCTTGAAGAAGGCTATTGCGATGTTTTTGTACGGGATGTCAAGGAGAGGTGACACCATTTAGCTTTATATAAGTGGATCACTTCTAATTAAATGTCAAAGTGTGATAATCTAACAAATATTTGCGTTTAATAGGTCCACTTTCAAAATATTTTTCATTCTATATTTTAGATAATATTCTTTTGAAACATATTTCTATGCATTCATGGAATTTCTATGGAGATAATTATTAAGGAAGTCATTCTTGAAAGAGATGTAGAATGGAGGGTTTTTCTTGGTGTGATATTTTTCATTTTTAATTATATTGATAGATTTACAATATCTTCATGTTGAGTTTACAATGAGAAACCTTGTAGTATATGATTCAAGTCCACTTTATATATGTTATAATTCACATAAATCCTTAAAATTCCATATTTTAATTTCTATAAGGAAAATGAGTTCTTAAGATCATTGATATTGCATGTCGGAGTTTCAAGCACATAGTGGTATCACAATGTTAGAAATGAACTATAGAAGGATGGAATTAAATAGGGGAAGAACATGCGATAATGGTTTATTGATTGTAGGCATTTCAATCTCATACTGGTCTTGTTTATCTTGTTAGGTTTTAGGAAAGGTGAAAATGTAGTCTTGGTTGTAGAAGTTTAATTCTCCATATTGATCTTGTTAGATTCTCATGAATTAACAATCTTTTTTTTTCTTCTATGCATAGTTTGAACCTAAGTGGTTTATAAGAAAAAATGAATGATTCAATATCCATGTCTCAAACCCAAACCTTTGACAATGTCATATGAAGGTTTACTTACATTGTGCTTTGTGATGTTTTGTTTTTCTTCTATTTCATTTGAAAGTTTATATCATTGTTTGATTTTCTTCTATTTAGTCGGAATGCTTATACCATTATTCTTTTCACATTTTAGGCACTCTATTTGGTGCATATATCAGGTTATTGAGTCTATGAGGATTTACACATCCTCTTTTCAAAATGTACAATCTTTTCACTAATTTGAGAGTTATTGTAAGAGGTCATCATCAAAATAGTAAACCAATTTCAAATAAGATCACTTAATTGCAATATTTTTATTATTCCAATTAACAATATTAATATAAAAACCTCCCTTAAATTACTTATCATTTCTATTCTCACATTTAAGAGATATGTTAGTTTTGTTTATTTTTTAAATTACTTATTATATTTTTTCAAATATTGAAAATATAAAAATATCAAACAATTTGTGAATTAAAATTATGGAAATTTCAAATAAATATAATAAAATAAAAAATTAAACATAAAAAAAAACTAAATAATTTTTTTAAAATCATTCACCTTTAAACAATAATAAAAAAAAATTAAAACAAAACATCACTAAAGGTTTAATCAGGTGATTTGAGATGACATCCTTAAACTCTCAAAAGTTTTAAATTTATAACCCATCCCCTTGCTTCAAAGTTATTAAGGGGTACAACGATACAGATAGGTCTAAATTAGAGTTTGATTTTGAAAGGTGGTGTTTTATTTAAATATTTTTTTTTTTATTATTATTATTAATATAAATGTTTGTTCTATATAATTATTTTATTTGTTGATGTTAAATATTATAATTATTATTATAAACTAAAATTTTATTAATATATGATTTTGGATAAAATGCTTATAAATATCTTAATTAAAAAGAGTAAAGGGAGTTTGTACTCAATAGTTTATAAGGTATAATATTTTTTGGGGTTTTACAAATGAGGTAGCAAGTTAAGTGGGCTTGATTGTGGGGATAATTCCACACTTAAGCACGAGCTAGAGACATCTTGGAATGGGTGACCATCAGGGAAGTCTTGGTTACCAGGTGTAAGCCTTGGAAGTGATGATTGATGTTATGCGATTCATTTCACTGATTTCAATCTCATTTCTTCACCTCTGTGAGCATCACCCGATGCAATGAGTGCTAAGTGGACTATTCAAATCATGAGAATTATTGGTCAGTTGTGACTAATACTCATGGATATGGGTCATAGATTAATAACTTTCTCTACGCAGTTAATCCCAAAAATGATATCTAATATGTTGCACTATGGAATCCCCTTGATTCTTATTAAAAGGAGTGAAGGAAGCTCTAACTGAATAGTTCATAAGGCACAATACTTTCTAAGGTTTTGCAAATGGGGTAGCAAGCTAAGTGGGCTTGATTGTGGGGAAAACTCCACAATCAAGCACACTTGACATAGAGACATCTTGGGTTGGGATGGGTGACTGCCGAAAAATTCTTGGTTACCGGGTGCAAGCCCCAAAAGTGATGATTGATGCGATGTGATTCATTTCAATGGTTTCAATCCCACTTCTTCGCCCATTGTGAGCATCACCCAATGCAATGAGTGCTAAATGAACTATTCAAATCATGAGAATTATTGGTCAATTGCGACTAATACTCATGGATACAAATCATATATTAATGACTTTTTCTACATAGTTAATCCCAAAATTGATATGTAATATATTACATTCAAAAATTCTTTTAATATTTATTTAATTATTTATAAATATGTTAACTATTTAATTAATGAAAACCTCCAATTCCACCATGTTCTTTAAAAATATCTCAATTATTTAATTTAATTAATGACAAAGTTGAATTCCGCAATATCCTTAAAAAAAAAAAACATATTATTTCCATATGATTATTTTAGATAACTACACTAATCAGTTTAAATGAAAAATATTGAATATAGACATAACATAGAAAGAATAAATTATATAATGTTTGTCGTAGAATTGAAGATTTCGTTATATACATCTTAAATACTCCTATTATGTAACAATTTTTTTAACCACTTATAATGTTACATGCAATTTAAACTGAAATTTTTTACAGCTAAAATTTATAAATATAACATGTGCTATTCACCAGGTGACGTAACCTATCGACCAACCAACAAATAAATCCCACACGTATAAATAATTGTGTTCTGCCATACTTATCCTCACCATATTTATTCTATTATATAAAATATAATCTTCTAAAATCTATATTCTTTCTTTCATATTCAATTGATATACACCACTTTATTAAAAATATATATAAATGGTAACTTTTCATTTATTATATATATTTTTGATTCAATGATACTATTTTTAGTGGACAATTAACTTTATATTTTTTTATTATACTATGATAATTAACTTACACNTCAATTGATATACACCACTTTATTAAAAATATATATAAATGGTAACTTTTCATTTATTATATATATTTTTGATTCAATGATACTATTTTTAGTGGACAATTAACTTTATATTTTTTTATTATACTATGATAATTAACTTACACATCTTTTTAAAATATTGTAATAATATATTCCCTTTAAGCTAATGCTTTAGGTTATAATTTAATCATTGCAAAATCACAAATAACTTTATAAAATACAATGATAATATTAATTATGTGTTTTCAATTAAAATAAAATAGGGCGACCCTAACACTCTTAATTATTATATTCTTATATCAACAAGTGGGAGGAATCCTCCCAAGCTTATGACAACCATAAGCTAATGGTGTTTTAAATCCAAATATTATAATAAACGGTGTTTTAAATCCAAATATTAGAATTCAAGGATGTATGTATGCTAGGTGTTTTTTTAAATGTTTTTTTTTTCAATATGAGTAATTTATTGTTTATATTTAAATCTAAATTTAATAGAGGAAAACCTAACAAAATAATCTTAAACAGTTTGCATGAATCTATAGAATTAATAAAAAAAAACGTTTACATGAATCTATAGAATCAATAGAAAAACATAGAGAAGATTGAGAAGCCAAACTTCAAAGTGAATAAGTAGCAATGCTTTGAAATGAGTTAGTGGCAATGCTTGATAATAAATTTAGTTTTTTCGAAGATAATATTCAGAGAGAGATGGACAATAAACTATTAGGGTTTCATACTCATCTTGTAACATCCCGCTTTACTGAGCACATGATATCGACTTATTCTTTGAGGACACTTGCGTGCAAGTCATCCGGTTATAGTACATGGTGATTTTGTTTCAATTATGGATTATTCATGATGATGATGATATGTTGTGACTTATTGTTTTCGATATATATGTATTGACATATGCTATTGATGAGTTTTCCCTGAGTGTGCAGGAAACTTGACAGATTGTGGATGCCGATGGCATCAACGAACTACCTTGGACTCCAGATTGAGTCAGGGAGTGGATTGTGTTGGGTTTGAGTATTCATTTTACGCACATGTGACATATGATTGATTTAGTATGATGATGTATATGGATCAATGACAGATTTTTGTCAATGGATGCAGGCTGACGATTCTTGCTAATCAAACTCACATAATAAGTAAAGGGGTCCTGCACAGAAACCAAATATTGAGGGAGAGGTGTGGCAGCATCCCTTCCACAACCTACTAACACTGCCGCCATGGCTCGAATTGTAGGTTAACGATTACCTAGTTCGAGAGGTCCACGGAGTTGTGAGGGTGGACTGAGACAGTCACTCACAAATATTTCTAAGGGGCACGCAACAAGGCAGAGTCCCTATTCCTTAGAAGCCCTTAGTCTCTCACAAGGTCACTCGAGTGGAGTGTTGACTCCAAGGGTTAGACAAACTACCAAAACCAGTCAAAGGCGAGTGGCACCCTTGGAGCATGACGATGCGTCTTGAAGGGAACGTCGCATAATTAAAACTTGAGTCAATAAATCTAGGTGGCCTAGAAAACAATAAATTGATTAGACCTTGTCAGATTAAAATAATTAACTATATACCTCAGGATCTCACTAAAATGGTCGTATCTTGGGAAAACAAAAACCTTTTCGAGTGAAACGAAAAGTGTTCATGACTGAAACGAGCGCTCCGGACGCAATGGAACAGTCTTCTCAGCCTAAAATGTTCGAAAATGACAAAAAATGGAGATGAGGCAACTCGGCTTCACGATCTCGATCTACAACAGGAGCGGGTATTCAAACAAGATCTGATACCATGTTCGACAACACATGTATTCCAACAGAGGATGAACAACTTCAGTAACGACTCACACAACTAGATCAAAGATCAACACATCGATATTTTGACGTGGTAAAACCCCTGCGGGAAACATCCACAACTCCAACCAACATGACCACTTGGAGCAGTTTGTTAATGCAAAAGAAAAAGATTACAGAGAGATTTTACAAGAGATTTTCTCACAATCGATCATCGGAAAATGACCCTCCATCCTCTTTAAATAGAGATCATGGACCAATTGGGTGCTAAGCCACGGATCAATGGCCATTAAGATCGAGGAGAATATGAACCACCAGATCACTCTATGTCGGGAACATATCCTGACCGTCGGATTCCCTAACTACAAATGCATACTAAAGAAACACACATTTACCTAACGACACATTAGACCAAGTAAATATTAACTAACTCCTAATTGTCTAAATATCCTAACAATGGTGACAAAGGAGAAAAATATGAAAATAAGAAGATTGATAGACATTGCAACTTTTGTGGGAAAGATGGTCATAATGAGTCCAAATTTTTCAAGAAGATGGCAAATTTAGAAGCAATGAGTGATGAAGAAGCACAACATCATTATTGATTCTACTACTTCTTCTTCTTCTCATGGACATGCACTTTCTGATTCTGGTTTCTCCTTCAATGCAACTTCTACTTCTTCTTTTGATAAGTGGGTTATTGACTCTGGAGCATCTTCTCATATGGCTAAGGAGAAAGCCATATTTTCCACTCTAAATGAATGTAACACCAATAAAATATTTGTTGGTGATCTGGAACAATTTAGGTAGATAATGGTCATTTCAATGATGTATTATGTGTTCCAAGTATTTCTTGTAACCTTCTATTAGTATATCAAATCACTCATTCAGGTGAAGGTAAAATTGTAGAGTTTTCACCTCACCAAGTTGTAATCAAGGATATCAAATATCCTCAACATGTTCTTGTAACTGGAATTGTTGATGACATTATAAGGTTGTACAAGTTTGAAAACTTTGGGTCATCATCTTTTCCATAATTTTTTGTTGTTCATAGTGATGACTTGAACAAACTTTGGCATGAGCGGTTAGGTCATCTAAACTATCTCTCATTGTGGAAACTATGTAGTCAACATATGGTGACCGGTCTTCCTCTTGTTCCATGCAGAGATGGTGTTTGTGTGAGTTGTGTTCTCGACAAACATCATCGAGAAATTTTTGACAAACATGCCTCTTGGCATGCCCCGGGCCCTTTCCATCTTGTTCACAGTGACTTGTGTGGTCCACTCTCTTCTCCTTCTTTTTCTGGGTGCAATTATTTCTTAACTTCCATTGATGAATTTTCCAGACGTACTTGGGTTTACTTATTAAAACTTAAGAGCGATTTTTTTGACAAGTTTTTGGTCTACAAGGTCCTTATAGAAAAACAATTTGGTAGATAAACAATTTGGACATCAAATTCAAAGGTTAAGAACAAATAATGGAGGCAAATATGTGAACAATAATTTTACAAGTTACTGCACTACACATGGCATCAAAATGCAACACACTATTCCATATAAACCTCAACAAAATTGTGTTGCTAAGAGAAAGAACGACACATTAAAAGAAACGACTAATTGTATGACCCAATCTAAGGGATTAAGTCTAAAGTATTGGGTGGAAGCCATCAATTGTGAAAATTACATAGTAAATCGCACTCCCACAAAGACTCTTGAAAATATAATACCGGAAGAAGCATGGACTAAAATTAAACCAGATGTAAGTCACTTTTGTGTATTTGGCAATATAGCATGGGCTCGCATTCCTAATGAGAAAAGGAATTGCAACCTAAAAGTGAGAAGTGTATATTTGTTGGTTATTCTAAAGATGTCAAAGGTTACACACTTATTCAACTATATTGTAATGAAATTATTATTAAAAGAGATGTTAAATTTGATGAAAATATCTTGGCCTATGAGCCTAATTCGAAGATTGTGCCTTCTTCGACCTTCGAGCCATCTTCGACGTTTGTTCCTTATTCTGTTCCTATTCTGGTTTTTTCTTCAGATGATGACAGTGAGGATGAAAATCCACCTCCTCATGTTCACCTTCCTCTAGATGAGTCCATTGAACCTAAACCAACACCAACACCATTGCTTCCTAGATGGGTATGTTCAACACGAGAAGAACCTGGTGATATTGTCGGTGATCCTTTATATCAGCATCGAACACATTCACATTTCCAACGAGCCTCTTCTCTTTTGGTTCAAGTTTCAGAGACTCGTAATCTAGAGACATTTGCAGAAGCTTCAGGTCATCCAGATTGGGATACAAAAATGAATGAAGAGTATCATTGTTTAATGGAAAACGATACTTGGGATCTTGTACCTCTTCCAAAAGGAAGAAAACATGTTAGAATTAAATGGGTCTATAGAACTAAGTATGCATCAGATGGAAGTATTGAAAGGAACAAGGCTCGATTAGTTGCCAAAGGATTTTCCCAAGTTGAAGGAATTGACTATAATGAAACCTTTTCCCCTATAGCCAAAATGAATTCCATCCGCCTTGTTCTTTCCCTTGCTGCCTCACATAAATGGGATGTTCATTAGATGGATGTTAAATCTTCCTTCTTGCAAGGGGATTTGCAAGAATAAATATACATGGAACAACCTCTTGGATATGTA
>SNQJ01S0149408.1:0-23413 GCA_010110895.2 Picea sitchensis | reverse complement strand
CCGGAACATTTCTGGGGTCTTATCCACCAAGGTACAAGACCAAGGATCAACCCATGCCCTAGACATGGGTACCCTGGAACATGTCCAGGGGCCCTAGACATATTTAGGGACTTTAACTGCTTGGTCCCAGACCAAGAACCCCTATCATCTCTTGGGGGCCCTCACAAGGGTCTTCACTGCTTGGTCACAGACCAAGAACCCCAGTCATCTACTGTGGGCCCTTACAAGGGTCTTTTGCTGCTTGATCCCAGACCAAGAACCCCAGTCATCTACTGGGGGCCCTTACAAGGGTCTTTTTCCATGGATCTAATAGTTTGGTCCCAGACCAAGAACCACAGGAGTGCACTGGGGCCCTAGATCTCAGCTAGGGTCTTTTCCATCCTCCCGGATAATGGCTCTTGCAGCTGCTTTAAATTCAACAGAAACTCTATTTTGTTTGAAGAAAAGATGATGTCCACTTTTCAAGTAGCTTCCCTGGTTGATGCTTTACTTGCATATTATAAGGTTATTTCAAAGGTTAACCTTAATAAAGGAAGAGGAAAAAATAACCAAGGGGAATTCAAGGTCTTATTCTACTTACTAAAATCTGATTTGGACAAAGCGATTGATAAGTTTTAGGTCTAGGGTGATTCATCTATGGTCATTAATTGGATGAAAGGAAGCCTCCAAGTACAAAATGATTCTCTCCTTCCACTATCACAACAATTAAAGGCAATATCTAATCAATTTATTTGGGTCAACTATACTCATATATATAGAGAGCACAATGAGATTGCAGATCAACACTCAAAAAGGGACTTCATCTACCTAAGTATTGCATTTTTATTTATCTCAAATAAAAACAATAAAACATATATTGCCAAGGTTTTTTTTTTTCTTAAGCTCACCTTCGTCATCAATTAGAGACAAGATAACCCAATGGGTTATTTCAATTAGTTTCAACCAACTTGTTTCAAGGCAGAGATCACTGAAACGTTATGGGTTCAAGTCCCGCAAGTACCTTTGAGTTAGTAGTACATGTTGTACTTCAGCAACATTTACGGCAGATACCATTCAAGGAATGTGAGGAAGCATCTAGAAGGTTTCTCACAAAAAATCCAATTAACAATGAGATCAGATAATTTTATTGGTGTCCAACAAATGGAAAAATACAATGAAGGACCATTCCATCAACATATATGATATGGGAACTACCTCCTCAATAAATGGGGATTTTTCATATGGGTCGTCGTCAATGTTTCTGTGTAACTCATTATTCCCCATAATTTTTTAAAGAAAAGATTGTTTTCCATTAAAACTGTCCCGAAAGCATATTTTTTCCATTTAATTTCTGAGATTTTGAAAGCGAATATATTGTCCTGACATTTTTTGAAAATTTCCGAGTTATAAATTACCTCTGTTTTTCACTTTAACCCACAATGTTTATTGTTTTGACTTCTGGTCTAATGCTACTCTGTCTCACCGCAGCCCTCAGCTCAATGTTCACTACACTGCCAAACATTGTACCACTGCGCCAATCTGATTTGGAAAATTAAAACTAGCAATCCCACTCTGCCAAAAAACAACATACTTCCCTAAAACTGATGATGTACAGAAACTTTTGAAACTGTCTCCAACCAAATTGGAAATTAAAAATACTTTGAACTTCAAACAACTAAACATATACCTCCTTCTTTGGGTTGATTCAATTTGCAAACAAAATTATTTCCTTGGAAAATTAAATCTGCAACAGATTCTTTTTGTGTTTGCAACAAGAGCTTCTCTGAACGGATTCTCACTTTGCTTACCTTCTTTCACATACCGTCGGATCTGCAACAGTGTTCTGTCCAGGGATCACGTATCTTCCTTTGTTTTTTCCGTCTCCACATCGTCTCTCTGCTTCTTGGATGGATGCAAACTCCCAGAGATGAATAGCAGATAAGGGTTTCGATCTCTGGTCACTGATTCAGGCTTTTCTCCTCCGACTGTAAGAACTTATCCCGGCTTACCCAGTGGCGGATCTTCACGGGCGGCGCGGCTCGGCTCAACTCGGCTCTTCACAAAATCGACTTTTCGTATGGCATACCTATGTGCAGCGACATATCAGACCCGCCTCCCATGGCGGGTCAGTTTCACTTCTCGTGTCTTCGTTTATGCTATCGACGGCTTCCACCAGCTCAACGAAGTTTCGGCTGCAGAACAAAACTAGTTTTTATTTATTTTTTTAAATATACTTGGTTTTGTTTTCCCGAGTAAACCAAGATCTCTTATTTTTTTGGCTTGGTTCCACGATACACATATTATATATTATATTAGCATAAAAAAACAAGTGGGAAAAGGGAAGGTAGGAAAAATAAATAAAAAAACAAGTGGAAAAAGGGAAGGTAGAAAAGAAAAAGAAAAAATAAGAAGAAGCAAAGTAACATGTTTTTATGACCATTAAATAAAGATAATATAGAAAAATGAAGGTGTAATATTCAAAATAAAATATTTAAATATCATTTAATTATAATTTGATATGAAAATGAAATAAAATAGATGGTAACTTTTATTATCATCACTAATTAATAAGAAATACAAAACTATGTCATTATGTAACTATGTCATTGATTTTAGTGAATTAATTTTACATAAATTATTTGTAAAATAAATTATGTATATCTTCTCAAAATATAAAAGACCTAGATATTCCTCACATTATATTTTAAATATGTAATGAGTTCAAAAATTAAATATAGTTACATTATTGTTAAAATTGTAAACTTTTAAACATTGAGAGTTGTGTGTATTTCTAGATCTATGAAAAAATAATACTTATTTCTCTTAAGACGACAACTAAGGTTTTTAGTCTTGTTACAAAACTTGGTAAGTTGTATTTCTAGATCTATGAAAAATAATACTTATTTCTCTTAAGACAACAACTAAGGTTTTTAGTCTTGTTACAAAACTTGGTAAGTTATTGAATACATCCAAGTCAACTTTTGTTTTTCAAAGAAACCAACTATATTGATTTGCTAACAATTCAAACTTGTTCCGAACAACTTCTACTCAGGAAGAACAAGTTTGATGCTCAAATACTTGAAGTCTAAAAATCTGACATTTTATTTTTTCAAGTTATTATCATTGGTGTATAACTCATTTCAATAGCAATCTTTTATTTGTAAAAAGTGTTAAAAAATACACTCTTTCTTATCTCATTAAAAAGAGTGAACTCTTATAAAAAATTGTTGATAATATAATAAGCCTATTTTCAAATACTCATTGACTGTTACCATTTTTAAATTTATTTATTATTTGTATTAATGTTTTTTATAAAATTGATATTTACATTATAATTATTTAATCTCACCCATTATATCTAACGATAGGCATGGTATATAGTTGAGTTAGCTTTGACTTTTCTATTAGTTTATGGCTGACCATAAAAATATACACCTCTTTATAAAGTTTTAAAAAATAATGATTGATTTTTAAATTTTAAATCTCATTTATGTGATATCTTATCGGCCAAAAACTTTGAAGTCCCATTGTTGCCTTCACTCCTTCCAATGTTATTGTAATAAATATTTCCGCCATCTAGTCATTTCAAGGTTCACTCCTCACTTCTCTATCTCCCTTAAATAATACTTTCATTATTATATTTGACATGTATATGCTAACTAGTAGCCTTGTTTACAATGCAAATGTTTTAATGTAATAGTTATATGTAGTCCAAAACAAAAAGTTATAGTAATTATAAAGGTTTGAAACTTGTAATAATGTATTATCTATGCATACCTAAAAAATAAAACCTTTAAAAATGTTTTAATGTAACCTTATATGTAGTTAAAAGTTAAAACTTAAAAATAATTATGAAACATTGAAAATTTGTAATAATGTTTTAAGTATGCATACTCTAAAAGCAAAAGAGGAGTCACAATGGCTACTCTAAGCATTTAAAAGTTAATGTCTTAAGATACTTTATTAACAAAAAAATTACAACATAGTGGTATTTATCTTCATGAAGCTCGTCTAACCATGACAAACCGTAGTTACCTGAATTTTTGATGTTTTAATATGTTTAAATATCATTAATCTTGAGTCAATCCCACTAAATTTGTTATGAACCAAAACAAGGTTGTTGGGCAGTAAATACCTGTTGTTGTTTCAAGACCAGTATATATTTGTTTATTTATCAAAATGGTGTGTAGCCAAATGATTACTTGTAACCTCAATAATTTCCAAAACTCACAAAGCACGCAACACCCATGGTAATGTGTTGTACAATTATGGTGGAATTGTAAAACCATTGATGGCATCTACAAAAACCGCTAATTCAAATGATTTTCGTACATATGGCATCTACAAAACCGATGACTCAAATGATTTTCGTACCATGGTAGCTCAGTTAAAATAGGAAGCCAACATTTAAAAAAGAGGCTTGCATGTTTGAAATATGGAGTACATTGGAGCTTCTAGCCTGTCTTCGTAGGACGGATTCCCAACGATGTTATTTGTCTGCAATACATTAATTGCCTGCCGAGGGGAGAAAAGGAGTGGAGTTAGCATATGGGCTTTCTCTCTGATGCTACATAGAAGATGCAATACCATTTGTTTGTAACATGCGACCAACCATGCCAAATTCCTTGTCGATAACCTAGGGTTATGCTTTAGTGGTTTGGCAGAATACTAAGTTGTTAAACTAGCGAATATAAGCCAATGACATAACATTTTAGTATTTTAAATAATATGTTTTCAGTCCGCCGTCATTTGCAATAACGGGTTGAATTTAACCACCAATAGAAAAATATATAAATAATTTAAATATTTTAAAAAAATATTTAAATTGTGACACTACTAAAGTTTAACTTTAGAAAAATGGCTTAAAATTTATAGTCAATCTTGAAAAAATAGAAAGTTAAAGACATTATCAAATTCTATATACCATGCCCTGGCTACAGGTATAAAAAATAAGACACTACCAAATTTATCTCATAAAATGTTTTAATGTAATAGTTGTATGTCATGCAAAGCAAAAACTTAAAGTAATTTTGCGAAACACTTGTAATAATGTATTACTTATGCATAGCCTAAAAGTGAAGAGCCTCTTAGAAATGTTTTAATATAATATTTATGCCGGCGGTATCTTAATGTTAGGTTTTCTAAAACCATATTTGTAGATATTGTCACAATAAAACCATCTTGTTGACAATAAAATCATCTTGTTGATAGGTTTTGAAAAACCACCATTACTATCCACCCATAGCTGCTACTTTGTAAAGTGGGTTAGAAAATGAAAAGGAACTAATTAAAACCCACTTGCCCTAAGTTCAAATGCGAAGTGTGCCTGTGATTAAGTGGCAAGCAAGTTTGGACTGCAGAAATTCATGCGCCCGGATCAACGACGGACATAGGATTCTGGACTTCCGCTTTTCTACCTTTAAGTGGAGTGGGGGGTCCGGGACCGAGGTGCACCTTTTCAACTGGCCATGATCGAGCACCCGTGATTAATCTGTTGCTAGTGCAGATTCTCGGACCCCCGCTTCTACCTTAAGCGAGGGAGGGTCCGAATCGGTGATGCATCTCCAACGATCGCCATTTGAGCTACTGCATCAACGAATTTACTGCATTAACCGACATCCTATGTTTCTCAAGGCTTAATCAACGGGGCCCTCTCTTCCTTGTCATATAATTCAAGCATCTCGTTTCCATCGACCGTGCGATGAGGCTCGCCCCTTTAGCCCCTTCCTCATCCTCCAACATCTATCCTTCTCCCTTCCTGGTCAGTGTGGTCCCTTCCCCATCTCATCATCCACTCACCATCTCAGCCATATGCCTGGGCCTCCCTTCCATGTCCACCTCCCACTAAAATGTGCCCATTATATCTCGCCTCCTGCCCCCCCCTCGCTATTTCCTTCCGCCATGTGCTCTCCCCTCTAAGTTCTCTCATCTGAATTTGAGATTTCTAGTTTTATGACAAACAATTCTTCTTACTCCATCTAATCTTCATCTCATGCTAAGAGAGTTCATGATCGAATGATTCATATGAATTATTATTGCGCGTATGTTATGATAATGATTTGTTGTTACATTATTCTATTGTCTGGTCTTCTGTGGTGTTTAAATGTAAAAGGATCTTGTGTTCTGGACGCTTTTCTCTCCAAATTCCTCATAGGGAAACCCTCATGTTTATGATGTATCGCTTGAATTTTATCTAAGACCTCACTCTCTCATGCATGCCTGGGCTAGTTTCAGAGTTGAGACGATATTGTTCTCCGAAGTTTACTTCCATCCGACATCATCCTTATAAAACAAATCGTGGACATTAAACCGATGGGTGCTCTGCCTTTCTCCACAGAATCCGTGGGTGACTGGCGTTAACATTGAAGCCGCTGTCGTGGAACAAAGTTGAAGATTTTTCCCCGGATTGAACGACAATGATTAACTGATTCCAAGGTGCATCCGATATCAAAATTATCAATATTGCTACTGCACTCGGTGACTCCACCGGAAGACTCCACCGAGACCTAACTCCATTATGCTAGTTGTGGCTTCCGGTAGACACACGCTGGTCTCCCATCCATAGTCAGCCTCGGCCACTCAAGAAGATCTGAGGTGATTATCGAAAAGGAAAGCTCCCTCAAGGGAGAAAGCCACACCGAACTTTGTATTTCCCACCTCCGTGAAAACTCCTTTCTTATTCCTGCCAGAAATACCATCTTCAGAGGTTTCGTTTCCTCACCTTGTAGTGTCTCACAGTTTTCCCTTGTCACCCTCCTTGAAGTCAGTTTCATGAGACCTCGACTACGGAAGATTTCCCACTCCGACAAAAAGGAGCACCTGGTCGACTTGAACCTAGCCTCCTCCCAAAGCCTCTGCTTCCCACACCACTTCGAGACCCATTCCCAGCACTCTTCTCGGTGAACTCCTTCTCCTCCAAGTTATCCTCCACCTAATATTCCTATGGTCGGTGCTAACCCGCTATGACCAGAATGGAGGCTATTATATCCGCCAAAGGCTCCCTTGTGTTACCTCAGCCCCTCAATGACCTCCCGGCAGATGGTTACCTTAAGTAACTACCTAAGTTCACAGAAGGGGACTTAACCGGCAGATGAACACCTAGACGCTTTGCCAGCCAGATGATAATGTCATCATCCATGACGTATGGATGAGGATTTTGTCCATAGCCTCCAAGGCGTGGCTAGAAAATGGTTGGAAGGTCTCATTTGGATCTATTGATGGGATCAAAACTTTAGATAATGCCTTTTGAGACAAGTAGAGACAAAAGATTTCATGTATTATATGACGTAGCTTGGATCTTTGAAGAGAAAACAAGGAGAGTCCGAGGGGACTGGTCCCTTTAGAAAGACCTGCTCGATAAAGATGATGTGGCAATAAATGGTGGTGTTTCAAGTGAAGATGTTGACATAGTCAAATGCAACATTGGTATGAAGGATGAGCCTAGGTTCATCAAATTGTTGAGCAACCTGACCCATGAACAGAGGTTGGAATATGATGGGTTATTAAAGTAATTCACCGATGTGTTTGCATGAGCCTATGAAGACCTCAAAACTTATGACACATCCATCATACAGTATAAGATCCCACTGAAAGAAGAAGCTTTCAAGCCATTCGTGCATAAGCCGAGACAGATAAATCCCATACATACCGCCATGGAGAAAGAAGTGAAGAAGTTGTTGATGCCCAAATCATTGTCCCCTTGAGGTATTCCGAGTGGGTAGCCAATTTGGTCCCTGGGTGAAGAAAGAAAAGTAGAGAAATTTACTGTGGTTGATTTTAGGAACCTGAATAGGAGCTCAAGAAAGACAATTATCCCTCGCTTCAACATGGAACACATATTGCGTATATTCACCGTGCATCTAGAATATCCATGATTGATGGCTTCTCCTATTACAATTAGATATCGTACCATGCCCGAGGACTGAGAAAAAACATCCTTCACCACCTCTTGGGGTACATTCATGTATGCCAAAATGCCTTTTCTATACTGAAGGAACGTAGAGCAACATTTCAAATAGCCATGGACATAGCCATCGGGGAGTAGGAACAGCTTTGTGGTGTAATCTACTCCAGATGACATCACGGGTCTTCCAGATAGATATGAGCACTACCTAATTTGAAAAAGGTTTTCCAAAGTGCCTGAGGTCCGCCTATCTTTAAACCCCAAGAAATCTTTTGTTTTCTATGAAGGAGGGGAAGCTATTACGCAATATAGTAATTGTAGAGGGGGAGAATTGATCCTAGTAGGGTAGGAGGCATTTCAAAACCCCGGGTCAGCTCCTAGATCTAAGAAGGAGGTTGCATTTTGGGGAAGATTAATTTTCCGAGGAGATTCATCTCAAATTTTAAGGGAGCTCTCGTGGAGGCACATTACAACCATGCTCAAGTAGGGAAATGAAGTGAAATGACCGAACCTGTGGGAATATTTTGACCAAATAAAAGGGGCATTGACTGGAGGCACTTGTGTTGATCATTCCTGACTATTCCAAAGAGTTCCCGATCTTTTCTTTTGCCTCTTGTGATACAGTAACAGCGGTTTGTTGTAGAAAAATGGGGAAGGATGAGAGCATCCCATTGCCTTCTTCAACAAGGCTGAGAGATGCTAACTCCAGACAAGATCATGGAGAAGGTGTCTATGCATTGGTGAGCTCTCAAAGCCAGATTCTATGTCTTTCACTCCAAAGATCATCATGACATGGTCCTTCGGCCTCCTCGAAGGACATTCTCTTATATAGCCCCCATATAGACAGGTAAGAAGAGGTAAGTGGATTCACAAGATTCTAGAGTTTGATCTAGAGATTAAGCCCACCAAGTTAATAAAAGGGCAGGGTTTAGCCAAGCTACTCGCTGAATCCAATTGCAAAGCCTTGGGATTAACTTCATCAATGAGTAAGCCGAGTCATCCAACAAGCATTTTCAGAGTGCCTTATCACTAGCAAATTTCCCCTGGTACAAGGATATCTTGTATATTCCTAGCACTAAAGCCCCATGGATTGAAAAAATCAAGGTCAGATCTCTTTAAAGCTTTAAAGCAAATGATACTACCTCATTGACCAAGCTTTGTACTCGAAGGACCCCTGGGGGTATTTTTAAGGTGTCTAGAATAGCAGGAAGCCTAGAAGGTTATGTTTGATTTCCATAGCCGCCTCTCATGGAGGTCATCATTTCTGGAAGGCCACGACTCATAAGATCCTTTGGGCTGGATACAACTGGCCCACTTTATTCGCTGATGTTTGCAGAGAAATTAGAGCTTGTATAAAATGCCAAAAATTCTCGTGAGTAGTACCAAATCTCTTCCATTAACCTCAGAGTAGTTTTAGCACCCCTTTCGCCAGTAGGGATTGGACTTCATCGAGAAATTCATCCTCCCTCAAGTGGCTAGCAAAGATGGATTTTGACTACTACATATTATTTCACTCAAATGTATAGAAGTTGTCCCCACCACGAGCACTTCTCACAAAGTAATTATCGACTTCCTAGAGGATATCATACGATTTGATGTCCTAGCAAATTGTGTTGATCGACAACGCCTTTCACTCTTGAGCTCCTCGTCAAGTTCTGCGGAATGCTTTGAGATTTCACTCATTCACTTACTCCTATTATCCTCAAGGAAATGGATCAGTAGAGTCTTCAAATAAGAGTCTGATCAGCTCATTAAGAAACCAGATTGAGGACAATAAAAGGGCCTGGGAACCAAAACTCAAAATTTTTCTATGGGCTGATCATGTGACAACCAAGAAGTCCCTGGCATCTCAACACCATTCCAACTTCTTGTTTACTTGAATAAAAGGTATTTTTCACTAACTCATGGTCTCGTGGGGAAATTCTCCGTGACCTGTAGAAGGGAGTTCTCCCACTCCATATGACTGCAAGGATTCATCGACAGGAAGTTCAACAGGCTCCAGAACAGTCATGGACAAGGCCTATAATCACCAACAGAAGATCAAGGTGTTTCTTTGACAAGAAGAGTGGAAAGAAATATTTCGAAATGGGGTAGACGGTGTTCAAATGGATGCACTCAGTGAAAAGGGCACAAGAAGTTTGATGTCTCGGTTTAAATGGCCTTTCAAGATCCTTGAAGTATTTTCAAACAAACCAAGC
This sequence comes from Picea sitchensis, assembly GCA_010110895.2. Classification (NCBI taxonomy): domain Eukaryota; kingdom Viridiplantae; phylum Streptophyta; class Pinopsida; order Pinales; family Pinaceae; genus Picea; species Picea sitchensis. The sequence continues at coordinate 13,333 of SNQJ01S0149408.1, read as the reverse complement.
TGGCAGATCCGAAGGCTTAAGAAGTTTTAGTGGCCCAAGAACGGGCATTTCAAAAAATGTTTTGTGAACCAATAACCGCTTCTTTGTTTTTGTAAATATTGTTTTGTTTTCAAATTTAATAAATGACTCCATAACCCAAGTAACAACGTAGGTAATCAATCTGCAAAGATTCCCCTAGGGCATCGCCAAGGATGACTCTATCCCCATGGAGTTTTCCAATGTTAGTGACATTTCTTGTAAGTTGGGTTAGAATGCAAAGGAACGGATTAAAACCCACTTGCCCTAAGTTCGGGAATAATGCAAAGTGCTACCGTGATTGCTGGCCAGCAAGTTTGGACGGTGTACCACGCCACTCGATCAACGGCGACATAGGATTCTCGATCCCCCTCTCTTTTCTACCTTTTAAGCGAGGGGTCCGAATCGAGGGCAATAACTCTTCACAGTAATGATCGAAAGTGTCGTGGATAACGACGCAGGACTCCGACCCTCGGCTTTTCTACCTTTTGTTTAGGGGGTCCGTAATCAAGGACGGATCTCCAACGACCGTGGATTTGAGCTACTAATCAATAAATTTACGTGGAAATCTGGTCATCCCTCTGCCTTTCTCGGCGCGACCAATGGGTCCCCTCTTCCTTGTCGTATTATCTTGCCATCTGTTCTCCACACAGACCGTATGTATGAGGCTCTACTCTTTGTAGACCCTCCTTACTCCTCCCACATCTCGGCCCGCTCTCTCTTCTCGGTTCAGGGTCCCTTCCCTATCTCATCATCCACTCACCGCCCACCATGTGTCCCGCTCACTTCCACGTCAGCCTCCCACTAAAAATGTGCCCATTATATCTCATCTCCCTCCACCCTATTCTCATGCTCTCCGTAGTGCCTCTCACTGCCACTACATCTCACCCCTCATAGTTTTGGCAATCCACCTCCTCTGCTACACGCCACATCCTTCACTGCATCCACATCTATGCATCAGCCGCTTCAAATTAATCTGTGGTAACCTCTATGAGTCTTCCATGTCCCAAAGGTGCTGATTTGGTTTGGCCATCCTCAATCCTAATGAAGCAATTATTAAGGTAGTTGATGGTGGTTAGACATCACCGGCCATAATGGGAAATACCGGAGACGAATTAAAGTCATGTCGATTCACCCATGGAACTGTCATGAGTTCGATTGCGTCGGCCATAGGTGCACGATTATTCAGAGACTACAGGTCTAGATTGTCAGAAGCCATGCGCATTACTTGTTTAATGCAACGCTCGAAGTTTGTCATGGTTGTTTTGAGTATATGTAGGCATTTTCACCATTTTAGTATCTATCGATAGAGCAAGGCTCTCCCGACTATAAAGTTTTAATAACCATTCTAGTTTCCCGGTTATGCATCCTAATTTGAGATTTCTTGTTTTATGACAAACAGCTCTTGCATCTGCCTATATTTTCATCTCATACCGTAGAGTTCAAGGATCAAATGATTCTAAGGATTGTTGCGCTATATAGATAAATGATTTACATACATTATTGTATTCTCTCGTCTTCTATGTTTGAATGTAAGATGATCTTGCGTTTAGATGTTTTCTACTATAGTTTGTTAGAAACCCGATGTTTATGATAGACCTTCACACACTTCATACTCAGTATTCCCACTTCACCCTTATTACAACTCACTCATTTGAAGTTATCTAAGACCTCACTTGCTCATGCATACCGCCTAGTTTCGAAAGGAGACGATATTTGTTCGAAGTTTACTCATCCTATCATCCCTTATAAATAAATCGTGACATTAAACTCATGCGTGTCGGGCTCTGCTATCACGCAATCCGTGGGTGACTCTTTCGATGCTAACATTTCGCTGTCGGGAACGTTGAAGCATTTTCCTGTGATTGAATCCATTAATGATGGATCAAGGTGCATCGATATCGAATTATCAAGATTACACTGTGGCACTCCGGCGACTCCAATCGTGGACGCATCTAACTGAGATGAACTCTATTATGTTAGTTGTGGCTTCTAGTGGTAGACACACTCGGTCCCATCCATAGCTGCCTCCTCGCCATCACCAAGAAGATTCGAGGACACTGAAAAGGAAAGCTCCTCTCATGAGAAAAGCTTCACAATAACCGTATTTCCCCACCTCCTCCCATAAAAATTCCTTTTTCTTATTCTCGGCCATAGCCACCATCTTCGGTGGTTTCGCTTCCACTTTGGTAGTGTTGATGTCAGTTTTCTCCCACTGGGATTGGAGGGAGAAATCCTGTCACTCCCTCCTAAGTCGTTCTCATGTGACCCAGACTACGTAGATTTCCCACCCTCGCACAAAGAGCACCTCACGACTTGAACTCATAGCCTCCCTCCTCCCAAAGCCTCCTTGTTTCTCATTCCACTTCGAGACCCATTCCCAACATCCCCTCTGCTAACCCTTCTCCTCCAAGTTCTCCCTCCACCTAATATTCCTATGGTCGCAGTTAACTCCCCATGACCGTAATGGAGGCTATAATAGCCACTAAGTATGCTCCCCTTTTGTTACCTCACTCACCAATGCCCTCCCGGCGGATGGTTACCTTAAGAAACTACCCAAGTTCACAGCTGAGGGGGACATAACTGCAGAAAAACACCTAGAAGCCTTTTACAGCTTCAGATGATAATGTCATCATCCATGCAAACGTATGGATGAGGACTTTTGTCCATAGCCTCCAAGGTTAGGGAAATGGTTGAAGGCCCCACTGATCTATTGATGCATCAAAGCTTTAGATAATGCCTTTTGAGACAGTGTGGAGACAAAACATTTCATGTAATATATGACGAGTTTGGATCTCTTTGAAGAGAAAAGGCATAGAGTCCGCCTTCCTGACTCCAAGAGATTCAATAAAATGTATAATAAAATTCCTCCTGAAATAAAACCCTCAGAAGCCTCACAATTTAAGATCATTTATGCTAGTGCTTTTGATCCCACTGGCCTATTGTTGAGAGAGAAGAGCTACTACCCCTCGCCCACATGCGGATGCACCGTGGAAGTAGAACAACATATTATTGTTGACCGACTCAGGAATTCTATTGATAGAAACATATCTAAGAAAGGCCTGAAGCTTCCTCATCCAGCCCCCATACCATCGATAGGATGAATGTACCAGAAAATTCAAAAATCAATGGCCCGCCAGAATGGAAAGGTGGAGTTAGAAGGGAAGCCCATGTACGTAAATCCCCAAAATGTCGGGAGCAATAGAGGCTCTGTGAGACCTAATAACAATGGACCACAGCCTTCCCAAGAGAACAAAGGAAAAAAGAAAGAGAGGATCAGCGATTCAAACCCTCCAAAATAACCTGGTTACCCATGAAGAAGGAGAAGAGATAGACGAGTTCTAATCGGAATTATCAGGTTGAAGAGGTTCTCCTTCTCCCATTTGGCCTCATTCTCATTTATGAAAAACTCCTAACGAACGCTCAAACTATGCAGAAGAAGTAAGGGAGAGAGGGTCGTCCATACTTCTAACAGATACACCCTCGTGTCAAGAAAGAAAAGATGGAGACTTTGATGCAAGACCTCATAGCAGACATAAGCCTATTAAAATGCAAGAACTACTAATTAAAAGAAAAGAGAACTCTTTAATGCTTTCACAGCTGTACCAAAGAACTCCGGCCATTGAGGTAAGGGGAAGCTCCTAAGCCTTGTTCTTCTTTTTAATTTTTGAGCATGAAATTCAAAGATTAGGATCCCCGTAGGCCATCTCCTCGTAAGAAGAAAATGAAGACTTTGGGTGTCCCTCTGCTACTATAATCTCAGTCCCTCTCCCTCCACTCGCCAAAGGACTTTCATAGATGATTCTCTACCCCCACCTTTCTACCTTTAAGTAGAGGGGGAGGGTCCGGAATCAAGGACGCATATCTCCAACGACTGCCATTTGAGAGCTCGGATCAATCCAAGGTATTGTGCAACGACATCCCTCTGCCTTCGCTTAATCAACGTGGCCCTCTTTCCATCGTATAATTCAAGCATCCGTTTCAATTGACATGAGTCTGGGCCCTCTTTTAGCCCATTCCTCATCTCCAACACCGTCCGCCTCTCCGGGTCTATGTGGTCCCTTTCCCCATCTCATCATCCACTCACCACCGCCATGCTCCGGCCCATTCCACGTCTCTCCCACTAAAATGCCCATTATATCTCGCCTCTACCCTCCACTATTTCCTTCCTCCATGTGCTCTCCCCTGTAATTTCTCTCAATGCTCGCCACGTTCATATCTCAATTCTCTAGTTTTGGCACCACCTCTATTACGCCACATCCTTCGTGACCGGAAGGCCCACGCCTATGCATCAGCCGCTCAGCCTAATCCGTGGCAACTCAAGAGTTCCACGTCGCAAAGGTGCTGATTTGGTCGGGCCATCCTCAATCCCAATGAAGCGGTTATTAAGGTAGTTGGTGGTGGTTAGACATCGCTTCCCTCATAATGGGAATGACCTGGAGATCTAATTAAAGTCACATTCACCCACCGGAATTGTCGATTCTATCATGACTACCATAGGTGCACGACATCGTGAGACCGCACCGGCAGACGTCGTGGCCATGCAGACAGTAATGTGTTTCTAATGCAACGCCCTCGAAAGTTTGTTGCTGTTGTTGTTTTGAGTATATGTAGGCATTTCTATTTTGTATCATCTATCGATGGTAGAGCGGGGCTCCCGACTATAAAGTTTTCATAACCATTCTAGTTTCCTGGTTATGCATCCTAATTTGAGATTTCTTGTTTTATGACAAATGCTTTCCTTACTCCGCCTATATTTTCATCTCATACCGTAGGAGTTCATGCGATCAAATGATTCCATTAATTGTTGCAGCTATGTTATGATAAATGATTTGTTGTTACATTATTGTATACTCTGGTCTTCTGTGTTTGAACACAAAAGGATTTTGTGTCGTGACGCTTTCTCCAAATCATAGAAACCATGTTTAAGTGATGTACCTCACACTCTCTCATACCTAGTCTTCCTACTCACCCTTACTACAACTTACTGCTTGAAGTTTATCTAAGACCTCACTTTGCCATGCATACCTGACCTAGTTTCGTGAAAGAGATCGATATTGTTCTCAGCTCCACCATCCGATCATCCTTTATAAAACAATCGTGGACATTAAATGATGGGTACTGCTCTCGCTTCTTTTGTCAGTGAATCCGTGGGTGACTGACGCTAACACCACCCTCGTAATTTCTTTGTCACCCTAAACAACTGAACCGCCATCGCCTCTGTCAATTTTTGCACAGACCTGGATAATGTAGGATGAGGCGTGGTTTTGACTCAACCCACCAACTACTCATTGAAATCTCTCCACCGTCACTCCAATTATTGAACAAATCCCAACAATGGTTCCAACTTCCACGGGCTGTATAACATAGCAGAGGAGAGGAGAACATAGCATAAGCCCTTCCAGTAAGCACTTCAGCTCAAATCACCAATACCATCAGCCTACTATTTTTTTGTTGTTGTAATTGTTGCATGCATGGGTTCAGTGGCAACAACGAAGCCCTTGAATCACACCCTTGAATCCTATGCACAACAACACGCATATAACTTGGCACCCAATAGATTCACTGCAAATGTGGTGGCTGTTGCAAATGCTATGGTTGTTGTTGGTCAATTCATGTCTCTAACCAGTCCCGCGTCGCCCTCTTACTAAACATTATTTATTCTTTCAAAGCCATCAAAGCTTAGTCCATTAGTAAGGTGGTTCTTTTCATTTCTCTATGGTACTATAGAATATTGTTTTCCATGATGTACACCCAGTCACCTTTTAAAACCGAAGAAAAGGCGAAAACGAACAAGGGCTTATGCCGCTAGATGGAACATCAGTAGCCCTACATTGTCTATTCTGACGTCAATTCCTGGAGAGTGGGCCTCTAGTTGGCAACACAATATTAAGGGAACGACGTAAGCTAAAGGGCCAACGATTTGGCCCTTTCCTAGTTCCCTTATGGCTTCCTCCTGTTCATTTTTTCCGGTGGCCACATGTTCCGTAAACAACACCCCACCCAACGGCATAACCCAAACCATTGTCAAAATAGTGTCCCACCTTCGTTCCTCTCCTCGAAGTCCTAGTAGAATGGCGTAGCATTTTAATGTTGGCCGACCGACCTTACTTCCTCACATGGTCCTTTTTGAAATTTTGAAATTTCCAGTCTTGTCTCATTGCTTTCTATCAGTCACTTTGTGTTAGCTTACGCCGATCGAAAATTTGTAAAATTGTGATGGTGTAAACCTGTTAGATCTGTATGAAGATGATGTGTGCATCATTATAATTCTAGCTTCCCATTCAAAACCAAATTCATGAAGTCTTATTGTGATCCATTTGACATGAGAACCCAAACATACACCATTTTCATTCGAAGTTGCTTATCCGAAGCCCTTGGAGAGCCGAGACATTGAGGAGTTATAGCCTCAACTACCCACAAGGTGGCTGGAAAGCCATAGTCCAAACAACCTTCAAGCACTCAAGAAATATGGGTTGAAGGTTTACATTTTAAAATCCGAATCCATCAAGCCATTCCTGGGGCGAATGGGGCTCCTCGTTGAGGAATTTTAGGGGAATTTTGAATTCGGGTGTTCTATAGTGTTTGGTTACAGGATATCAGTGGAGCAAAGAGACAAAATTTTGTTGTTATTATTAAATTTAGAACATGGTCCGATTGTTATTTATAAATTTTTATCTGACCTAAAGTTTGAATCGATAAAGGAGATGAAGGAATATGAGTTGTCACTTAGGTGAAGGAATCTGAGTTGTCCACCAAGAGGTCATTTAAGATGAAGGAATGGGAGTTGTTCACCAACAAGGTGACTTCATGTTCATTGTTGTGCTTGGGATAATGAGCTTTAGGTTTTTGTGGTTATGGATGTGATGGTTAAGATTCTTTTTCTTTCACTTAATATAGAGTAGTTGTTTCTTATATGGAGCTATGTTTTTTCATTCTAAATTAGAATTGTTAAATTTATGATTTGTGTGAGAGATTTTAGATAAAATAAAAGGTATTTACATTGATGTGGTTGTTTACAATATTTTTTATATATAATTTTTTAAAATTAATGACAAACCAATGAAAAGTTAAGTTTGGGCACATATAGTGTATAATAATATTCCTACTATAAAATAAATGTAGGACATTTATGGATTTGAAGCATGGGACCAATAATAAATGTAGGACGTTTATGGATTTGAAGTACGGGGACCAATAACTAGATTGAATTGAGTATAAGAATACTTGATAGTATGTTGTTGAAAAACACCACATCTTTCAAGATATTCCTAGTAAAAACAAGGCTATACCCAATAGAGTTGGAGGCACTAAGAAAGTTGATTTTGTATTTGAGAAGATATCCCATATGTGGACATCAAATTTTAGTGAAAGTCATCCAAACAAGTAAGAGAAAGAAAAAGGTGGAAGTAATAGTAGAGGACATGGCTTTTGAACACCCTTTTATCTAATAAGAACCTTTCTATTTATATAACATAATCCATGCACAAGATTGTTGTCATAAGGGAAAATGGAGAGCACCAAAAGAAAATAATAATACCACAAACAACTTCAACCATGAAGGGACAAATAGAGCACAAATCTACTTGAAGTTTAACATCCAATTGTGTGAAAACAAGTAATAGAACAACTAAGATCTAGCTCACATAGTTTGAGAAATGAAATAAGAAGATCCTTCAAAGGAGCCATGGGAGGAAAATGTATGATGAGTATGTGGAAATGAAGAGGTAGAAATTGAGCCACCCTTTCTCCTACATTATGTCGCCAACTCACAAATCAAGGAAAGATTGAATTTGCATATCAAAGACTGTAAATCATGTTTCCATTGAAAGGTACAACAAAGTTGACTAAAAATGATGCAAGAAAGGAATAAAAGATTAAGAGTTTGATCAACTTTCAAGAGATATATATTGAAAGATACAACAAAGTTGACTAGAAAATGATGAAAGAAAGAAATAAATATTGAGAGTTCAATTAATTAATGGGATGATTAACTCTTGATATAAAAAGAAAGGGAATCATACTCAATAGTCTAAATCAGAAATGACTTAAATCATATTATTATACCACTAACTCTAACTATTACATTGTCTTATTTTATCTTTTTAAAACTTAATATATAACTATTTCAAACATTATTATTCCACCCCAGCGTATATCTACCTAGATATTTATGGTTCAAAATCTATTTCTTTCTACAACCTCGGCTAGGGTGTGCTTCCCCACTTGTGCACCAACCTTCTTATTGGATCTTGTGTACGAACCAACCTTCTTATTGGATCTTGTGTACGAACCAACCTTCTTATTGCCCGAGAAAAGGAGGGCCATGATTGACCTTGTCTCGGAAAAGCCCGCCTCATGTGGGAAGGGCCCATCACCACTCTAATTATTTGATTTTATAAACAATTTTATAAAATTTATTTATCTATATTACTATTTGTTAAATTGTGTTCAATCAAAATCATTTTTAAAAATTCAAATAATATTAATAAAGAGAAAATCATATAATGAAACGTGATTATGTAAATGTGATATGATTGTGTTAGTGTGTTCCACAAAAGCATCAAACCAAACCATTGAACAAGAAAATTGAAAATAATGTTAATGAGAGCCGGTCATAAAATAAACGTTTATTGTTATAGTCAAAGACTTATAATGGAAAATCTGAATTGAAGTAAACGGCCACACACTTAGTGAAGTGTGTAATTAAGTCATGTGTCAAAATATTACATAACTTTAAGCAAGTCAACAATTAAGTTTATCTTAAAATATAAACTTTTATATATATAAATAAATATTAATATATATATAAATATATTATTATATAAAAATTATTATCTATAAAACCTATTATTATTTTATAATAAATAAGATTTTTTATTTAAATATTATGTATTAAAATTTAATACAAATATTTATATATTTAAGAACAATATATAAATTCAAATATAAAGTATATAAAAATAGATATATATTTTTTTATGTTTGTAGTATTAAATATTATACATTAATTTTATATATTTTAAATAGAAATATATAAATATTTATATATGAAAGAACAATATAAATTTTATAAAATATAAAGTGTATAAAAAATATGAGGAAACATATAAACTTAAAATATGTATATAGAGACATGTATCCAAGGGAGATAGATGGTGCTTTAGGGGCTTTATGTAAGATCTTCATTTATAGATGGTAGTGGGCACATTGTTTATGTGGGTAGAAAGGGTTGAGGTAAAAGATTGCAATGTGATGGTAGTGGGCACAATGTCAAACATTCTCAATGAAATAAGTGGTGAACCCGAGTGGTGAAGAGTTCCATGTTTCTATGTTTTCCTTATACAAGTTCAGACAACTAAATCCAAAAACACTCCACCTCTAAATACATTCATTTTTAATTACAATATTTGTATTATCTCAATTAACCACATTAATATGAAACGCCCCTCAAAGCTTTATAACCTCAATTAACAACATTAATATGAACCTTCTTAATGAAACCCTCAAATTACTTCTAAGATTCAAAGCTTTTATAATCAATTAACAACATTAATATGAAACCTCTTCAATGAAACCTCCTCACCATTTCGGCATTCCCATTCGCCCGCTTAAAGGGTATGCTAATGTAACCATTCTCATAATTTTGATTAATATCTTGTTATAGTTTTTTCCTTTTCCTTTTATTTTATAAAAATAAATAGATTTAAGTTTAAAATCTAAAGAAAATTAAACTAAAAGATTTAGGAGGACAATAATTTGATTTGAAGAGAAAAGAGAAATGTATACACACACATTTTATAGATTCTCCATACAAATGTTAAAATGATAGGGAAGATGGGGTAACCTGATCTCAACAAACACAACAAAAAGAGACTATGCAAGAAATAAAGAATTGTGTCATGAGAATCTAGGAACACTATGAATGGTCACCCAAATCGCTTACATACAAGGAGTCGACCATCCAAACTTGCCATAGTATGTTATTGTGGAGATTGATACATTTATCGGTTCACCATGGGACCATTCTTCCACAAAAGGAGGCCTGATGGCTGACACAAAAAGGGGACACTGACTGTTGCAAGGAGGTCGCAGGCTTACAAGGGAGCAATCCACCACACTTAGGAGGAAGAGAAAGATTAGTGTATAAGAGAAAGGGGAGGGTTCTATTTATACTTTCATGAGGCTAGATAAAATAAATAATACAATAATAATATATTTAATTAATATAAATATTAATTAAATATTTTGTATTAACCCTGTACGCAAAAACACAACCCTCAAACAAACTCAAGCCCAAAACAAAGGGGTGGAGGGTTTAGGGTTTACACATGTCCATATAATTCCAATGTGACCTTTTTAACTTTACCATCACTAGGGATACATCCCTCAAAATGTCACCTTCAAAGAGGTGTGTAACACCAACAATTGCCCCATCAAGGACCGTGTTTCCTAACATTGGGTCTTATCCACCAAGGTACAAGACCAAGGATCAACCCATGCCCTAGACATGGGTACCTTGGAACATGTCCATGGGCCCTAAACATATCTAAGGGCTTTAACTTCTTGGTCCTGCACTAAATAACCCCTGCCATCTCGGGGCCCCTGCCAGTATCTTCACCGCTATCCCACTAAGAACCCTAGTCATCTACCAGAGGCCCTCACAAGGGTCTTTTAAAATGGCTCTCACTGCTTGGTCTCAATGATCCCGGACCAAGAACCCCAGTCATCTACTGGGGGCCCTTACAAGGGTCTTTTTCCATGGCTCTAATTGTTTGGTCCCAGACCAAGAACCGCAGGAGTGCACTGGGGCCCTAGATCTCAGCTAGGGTCTTTTCCATCCTCCTGGAGAATGGCTCTTGCAGCTGCTTTAAATTCAACAGAAACTCTATTTTGTTTGAAGATAATATGATGCCCACTTTTCAAGTAGCTTCCCTAGTTGATGCTTTACTTGCATATTATAAGGTTATTTCAAAGGTTAACCTTAATATAGGAAGAGGAAAAAATAACCAATGGGAATTCACGGTCTTATTCTACTTACTAAAATTTGATTTGGACAAAGCGATTGATAAGCTTCAGGTCTTGGGTGATTCATCTATGGTCATTAATTGGATGAAAGAAAGCCTCCAAGTACAAAATGATTCTCTCCTTCCACTAGCACAACAATTAAAGGAAATATCTAATCAATTTATTTGGGTCAACTATACTCATATATTTAGAGAGCACAATGAGATTGCAGATCAGCTCTCAAAAAGGGACTTCATCTACCTGAACTTTATGTTTTCTTGGAAGAAGTACATGATGGTGAAAAAGTGGTTTTACAAGAGTTTTCTTTTAATAATTTCTAAATTCCTTTTGAACCTGTAATTTGTCAATACACGGGACTGTTAAAGTCTGTTGTTTGTTTCCAATTACTTGATAGATAGTATATGTGATGTTATGAAAGTTGTGGATCTTTATGGATGTATAGTGAAATATTCTCGAGAGATCCATCTCTGGATGATTTTTTTTTGGATTGTGCCTAGAGCACAGGCACCTAAGTACTTCATTTTTATTTATCTCAAATAAAAATAATACAACAGATATTCCCAAGATTTTTTTTTTCTTAAGCTCACCTTCGTCGTCAATTAGAGACAAGATAACCCAATGGGTTATTTCAATCAGTTTCAACCAACTTGTTTCAAGGCAGAGATCACTGAAACGTTATGGGTTCAAGTCCCACAAGTACCTTTGAGTTAGTAGTACATGTTGTACTTCAGCAACATTTAGGGCAGATGCCATTCAAGAAATGTGAGGAAGCATCTGGAAGGTTTCTCACAAAAAATCCAATTAACAATGAGATCAGATAATTTTATTGGTGTCCAACAAATGACAAAATACAATGAAGGACCATTCCATCAACATACATGATATGGGAACTACCTCCTCAATAAATGGGGATTTTTCATATGGGTCGTCGTCAATATTTCTGTGTCACTCATTATTCCCCATAATTTTTTAAAGAAAAGATTGTTTTCCATTAAAACTGTCCCAAAAGCATATTTTTTCCATTTAATTTTTGAGATTCTGAAAGCGAATATATTGTCCTGACATTTTTTGAAAATTTCCGAGTTATAAATTACCTTTGTTTTTCACTTTAACCCACAATGTCTGTTGTTCCAACTTCTGGTCTAATGCTACTCTGCCTCACCGTAGCCCTCAGACCAATGTTCACTACACTGCCAAACACTGTACCACTGCGCCAATCTGATTTGGAAAATTAAAACTAGCAATCCCACTCTGCCAAAAAACAACATACTTCCCTAAAACTGATGATGTACAGAAACTTCTGAAACTGTCTCCAACCAAACTGGAAATTAAAAAATACTTTGAACTTCAAACAACTAAACATATACCTCCTTATTTGGGTTGATTCAATTTGCAAACCAAAGTATTTCTTGTAATTAAATATGCAACGGATTCTTTTTGTGTTTGCAACAAGATCTTCTCTGAACGAATTCTCACTTTGCTTACCTTCTTTCACATATCGTTGGATCTGCAACAATGTTTTGTCCAGGGATCACATATCTTCCTCTGTTTTTTCCGTCTCCACGCCGTCTCTCTGCTCCTTTGATGGATGCAAACTCCCATAGATGAATAACAGATAAGGGTTTCGATCTCTGGTCACTAATTCGAGCTTTTCTCCTCCGGCTGTAAGAAATTATCCCAGCTTACCCAGTGGCAGTCTTTATGCGTGGCTGTAGCTAGGCTATTTCGATACTTCACAGAATAACATATACCTCCTTATTTGGGTTGATTCAATTTGCAAACCAAATTATTTCCTTGGCAAATTAAATCTGCAACGGATTCTTTTTGTGTTTGCAACAAGAGCTTCTCTGAACGAATTCTCACTTTGCTTACCTTCTTTCACATATCGTTGGATCTGCAACAATGTTTTGTCCAGGGATCACATATCTTCCTCTGTTTTTTCCGTCTCCACGCCGTCTCTCTGCTCCTTTGATGGATGCAAACTCCCATAGATGAATAACAGATAAGGGTTTCGATCTCTGGTCACTGATTCGGGCTTTTCTCGTCCGGCTGTAAGAACTTATCCCAGCTTACCCAGTGGCGGATCTTTATGGGCGGCGCGGCTAGGCTCGGCTCGACTCTTCACAAAATTGACTTTTCGTATGGCATACCTATGTGCAGCGGCAGATCAGACCCGCCTCCCGTGGCGGGTTAGTTTAACTTCTCGTGTCTTTGTTTATGCTATCGACGACTTCCACCAGCTCAACGAAGTTTCGGCTGCTGAACAAAATTAGTTTTTTTTTTTTTTTTT
>SNQJ01S0149406.1:0-14367 GCA_010110895.2 Picea sitchensis | reverse complement strand
TCAAGGTACAATGTATGTAAAAATAAGAAATACAGTTGCTAGGCAACTATATCCTTCACTCCAAGATGACTTCGCAGAGAATGGAACTTCTGCTCAGTGAAGGTATTGGTGAAGATGTCTGTCGTCTGTTCTGCTGAAGGACATAATTATAGGTCGATGATACCCTTGTGTACTAAGTCCCGGATGTAGTGCATGTGGATCTCTATGTGCTTCATTCGCTGCCTCTGAATTGGATCTCTGCAGAACTTTAGAGTGCTATGGTTGTCACACCAGATGACGATCGACCGATGAAACTGAATTCCCAACTCAATTAGAAAATGTTGTAGCCACATAGCCTGAATGGTTATGTTAACTACCCCTTTGCACTCTGCCTTGACGGAAGATAGAGCAATGACAAGCTTGTATCCCTTCACACTGTCGGGATATCCAACAAAAATGCACTTAGTGCTCTGTGGCTCACGTGCCTTCCTCTTTTCAGAGGGAATCTGGGCCCATGCACATGAACCAAAAATGTGAAAGTGGGTCACTTCCGGTTTGAGATTGCTCCAAGCCTCGTAGGGGGTCTTATCCTTGACAAATCTATGGGGAGATCTATTTTGGATGTATGTTGCACAATTAATTTCTTCATCCCATAGTCTCTGTGTTAGTGAATTTAAATGCAGCATGCAAGATGCCATCTCCTTTAGAGATTTGTTTTTCTGCTCAACAACTTCATTTTGTTGCGGAGTATAGGGAAATGCATGCTGCAACTAAATCCCTGCCTCATGGAAAATATTATGGATCTCATGATTTACATACTATCCCCCATTATCAATTCAAAGGACTTTGATCTTATTTTTGGACTATGTCTTAACCAGGGCTTTGAAATCTTTGAGGTGTTGAAAGACCTCAGATTTTTTCCTGAGAAAGTAGATCCAAGTAAAACATGAGAAATCATTAACAAAAATGAGAACAAACCTCTCTTTGCTGATGGATGGATGAGGAAAATGACCCATAAGGTCACTGTGGATCAGATCTAAAGGTGCAGAATCTCTTTAAGACTTTCCTTTGTCAAATTTCTCTTAAGGGTGTTTTCCGAGAACACATCCCTCACATACTCCCTTGGTGAAATGTATGTCTGGTAGACCATAAACCAATATTTTATTGCTAAGCTGTTGCATGTATATGAAATTCAAATGTACAAACCTTTCATGCCATATCCTACTACTTTCATCAACATGAGTAAGCAGTAAATTAGGTTCAATGAATTCAGAAAAAGTATACAATCTAGACTGATGATTTATCTCACCGGTAGCAACCCTGGAGTTGGTTTGCATGCCGAAGATGTCCACAGAATTTGGTGTGAATATGAATTTCTTTCTGGTGCTGGAATTCGTCATCTGATACATAGAGAGAAGGTTGACAAAAAGTTTGGGAACGTGCAACACATTCTCAAAGCTTCCGTTGGTGAGTTCAATCCTTCCTTTTCCGGTGACTTCGACAGAAGAGTTGTCCCCCATAAGAATATGAGGACATTTGCATGCATCAAATGAAGAATATACTGCTTTTGATGCAGGCATATAATGTGATTCTCCTGAATCAATGATCCAAGCATTGGGAGAGGAGTTGATGGCAATAAAAGCATGGCTAGAATTGCCTTTCTTGGAATTCAGATCTTCTAGCTTCTTCTTTTTGTCACCCTCAGGGATGCGATCTCCAAGGTTGTTTTACTGAAGTATTTGAGACATCATATCTATTTTATTTTTCATGCATGCATATTCTGGATGGAATCCTTTGTGACAGTACGTGCATTTCTCCCCTTTTCCCCTTTGGATCCGGAGGCATCAATGAAGGGTTTTGTGTACCTTTCCTTCTTCGGATGTGCATGAGATTTCCATTTATCTTTATATTTATATTTATGATATTTGTGGCTTCCATCATGTACAGTGAGTGCATGTGCCCTTGGGCCTTTGATTGTGCCCATGTTGATGAGCTTAGTTTGCTCTTGTGTTAGGGATTCGATAAAGTCCTCAAGAGAAGGCATATTCCAGGTGGCTCCAGAGGAGACTATGAAAGAATGGAATGTGGATATGAATACAAATAATTTAGGACCAATATTGGAGAGAATGGTGAGAACCATTTGTTTCTCCTCCTTCGATTTATCAACCCCACAAGCTTTGAGTTGTGACAGCAAATCCTTGAATTTTGTAAAGAAATCTTGGATATTGTTGAAGATTTTTGGATCCAATGTAAGCAGTTCCACCTCCAACATGTGTCCCCTCATCTCATCCTGTTTTCCAAAGAGCCCTTCCAAGGTGGTCCAGGCTTCATTGGGATTCTTATAGGAAGATATATGAAAAAGGAAATCGAGAGAAATAAGATTGCAAATTGTTCCGAGTGCCTCATCCATGCGATTTAAATACTTGGATTTTTCTATGGCTGATGTCAATTCTGTATATATATTCCAGGTTAACTTGTACAACCCTCTGGTTCGTAGATGTATGTCTATTTTATCCTTCCATGCAAAGTAGTTGTACGGTGTAAGAATGAATTCTTTTTAGAAATCCATCTTTTCGCTGTCTTCAATCTTTTGTACCTGCAAAACAATTTGGTGTAGCTTTTTCTTAACAGTGCGTCAGCTCTGATACCATGTAAATGTGTTGAACCTGCACATAATATATCTATCTAAACAATAATACACACATCTATAGAGAGAATTGCGGAAAGAAGAAGAAGGAGAGAAAGAATGAAAGAATTCTCATTAACCGTTATGAATAATAAATAATTTACACATGATATACTCTGTATAACTTAATGAGTGCGCACTGGAGGAGAACCAATGCGCCATAGTGGTGGTCTAGAGTGATCTGGAAACACACCAACAGTTACGGGAGTGAATTTCCACCTAGTCTAGTCTCTTAGGCAGTTACGAGAGTGAACTGTCACCTAGTCTAGTCTCTCAGGCAGTTACGAGAGTGAATTGCCACCTAGTTGAGTTAACTAGTCAACTAGTCTTCAATTAACTGAATGAACAGAGAGTAGTGAGGAGTTAAATCATGGAATCAAGAGTAATGTGCCAGTCTGGTGATGATCCCAAGGCAAGTGCGCATTATCTGGTGATGATCCCAATGTTGCATGGTGACAAAACCAATGCAACATCTAAACTCAACTCAACTAGTCAAACTAAAGTATCAACTGAAAGAGAATATTCTGCAGGTGGCATATTCTCCCCTAAAATATAGGAGACTGGATAATGACTAATTATGACTAATAAACAAGGGAAAAACCTTAGGAAAAAAAAAAAAAAAAAAAACCCTAGGTGTGTGTGAAGTAACTCCAACACTTTTTCACCCGCATGACTTAGGTAAGGTTCTGATCGTCCTTCTATTTATTCTGCTCGAAGGAAACTCATGGGTCAATCCCGGGGACCCATGGTGATCTTTCATGTTGTCCTCTAGTTGACTAGCCTGTCCCTTCTTATATCCATCCATACTTCCATTCATTGGGGTGGTTGGATTTCAACTACCAAGCCCTCCTCATTAACTGACTTGTCTTGATATTTGGGATAAGGGAAAATAATCTTAATGTTTCCAATTAATATTTCCATAAAGGTGGCAGGGTCCTTCCACTTAATAGAACCTCTCCTCATTCCTCTAGTGATATCATGGCCAATAATTTAAAGGCTTCACCCATCAGTCAACTATCGGTGTTTACAATTAAACAATAATACATTTACAATATTTGCAAGCCATTGCATGGCAATCATAAGTCCCCGATTAATTACAATTTTGGGGAAACAAGGGTGTTACATTTTTGTCATAGAGTATGACCTTAAACTACTTTTAATTGGCTAAGAGTTCATCTGAAAGATGTAAAGAAATAGTTTAATGACCAAAGACCCAAAGGTATATGGAAAGAGTGTAATTATGCCCCCTTATGGGCCACCAACGAGTTATTTCAAGTGGCCAAGTTTTGTTTGCACACAATAATGTAGTTTCATGTTGAGGTCTTGAGATTTTATCAATAGAGGCTACGCCGGTAGCCCTAAATATTGTAGGATTTTTCCTTCTAAGGAAAATAAGGAAACAAAAAACCTTAAAATATACTTTACAAACATATTTTGTATAGAGCAATATTTAATAAGGATGATATATTGTGTAAATATAAAATCTTTTTGAAGTACATCACTTTTTTCTTATTCTTGCGTTTTAAGCATGGATCTTACCATGGTTATGTTTTTTACGACCATAAAATTAATTACGACTAAATTGTTGGATATGTGTTATATCCTTGTGCATTATAATATGATCAAGGGGTTTGGAGGTGACCACCCCCAACAGGGGGGCCAACAAGCCCTCCATAACAGGGGTTTGAGGGGAAAACCCTTGAGAGAAAAATTTTCAATTCATTATAGGTGGTTTTTGGCCCATGATTTAATACCTATTGTATTTTAATACTGCTTAGTGGATTAGGGTTGGATAAAGTTGCAGAAAACCCATTACTATAATGCAAGGCCTTGGCGTAGAAATTCATGTCACATGGTAGTTGTTGTTTTTATGCAAACCATTATGTAATCGTGGGTGTCATCATTTGTGTATCTTTAACATCATAGAGCATTGGTAATTGTGTCTCTTATTTTGATGCAATAGAGTAAAGGTGTCACAATAGTGACACATTAGTGTTTCTTGATACTCTATAGTGTATCATTTGTGATGTATGTATGCACACTGCATCATTTTAGTGTCAACTTGTTGATGCAAACAATCATATGTGTTTGAATAGTGTCACATAGTTACATCATGGGAATGGTTATAGGATCACATTAAAAGCATCTTTAGAGTTCTATTTACAATAGGGTATCCAATTATTAATTATCATTAATCCAATTCAATTATTATTGTTAATTTTAGTATCATTAAATTATCATTCTCATTATAATACAAATTTTCATTTTTTTAATTGTATTAATTTTAAATTAATTATTATTTTATTATTAATGAAAAATTATTATAATTAATTGTCTTCATTTATACATTTATTTTTAATCATTGTGTATCTAATCTACTTATCATCATTGTGTATCTAATCTACTTATCATCATTAAAAATAAATTAATACACTTTTTAATCATTGTGCGTCAAATCTAAACACTAACATTCAAGTAATAGCCAAGAGACATTTTTGTGTGAAATAAAGTTGTTGTTTCATAGTTGAGTTAAAGTCTATTAGAGGGGTTCATCAGTTCACTTCAAGTAAGGGCCCACTTGAAGAGGGTTTTCTAATAGAATACACCTCTTGCTATCTATATTTTGTAGTTTCATCTATATTTTGTAATAATGTCTTGTAATCCTTCAATTCAACAACCTACATCCCATTGGTGGTGGTTGAGGAATTGCTTTATGTTTTTTGTAATCGTGTTTTTTAATTCTTCAATTTAACAACCTACATCCCATTGGTGGTGGTTGAGGAATTGTTTATGTTTCATTTGAATAATTAATATATTCATTTTATTTTTTTTCTATTGAAGTTTTTCACCAACATACAATGACCATGTGGTTGGTGAGAGAGATGTTATGACATTGAGTACGTTGTGGAGTTAGTTTATTTCTTGTGGAATTCATCTTTATTTTTATGCCGAAGGCATGTAAATAGGAAGAGATTTTTCCTGAAACCTGTCAACTAATACCACCTGACATCAATACCACCTTCCACGTCATGTGTCCACCCATCCCTATCACTTTTTTGTATGTTTATTGTCAATCATGTCATAGCTCGTTGTCCTCACCACTTCCATACCTCCAAATGTCAAGTGAATTACTCGCCCTAGCGACCACCTCACACCTCTAGTGGTCACGTGAAGTACTCACCACAACTCTCTGAAGTACTCACCCCAACTGTCATGGAGACCTTCACCATAAATTCCTTTGAGGGTAGATTCTCCTCCATTATCGATCTTAAGCATTTGATTCTTGAATCCATCTCATTTCAACCATTTCCTTGTAGATCTTGAAGTTTTCAAAAGCCCGACTTGTTCTTAAGAAAACAAACTGGTCATTCTTGTATAATCATCAACTAATAACATAAAGTATCTCACCTTTTGCCAAGCCTTTTGTTGTAGTTGGTCCAACTAGATCGATTATGCACAATTCCGGTGGTTTTGTTGTTAGATATTCCTTTGATTTGAACACGGTCTTTGTTTTCTTTTCCTTGTTGGCAATGCTTGCATAAAGTGTTGGTTGGTTTAGGGATGAGGCATTTCTCTGACTCCTTCTCTTTTACTGACTTTGACAAGGTTATCAATGCATGTGACCCATTCTTCTATGCCAGCCAACTTTCATCTTCCTTTCCTAAAGCAACACTTTTCATTTCAATTTCATAACACATATATGTTTCTTGAATTTCTTGCATTTTGTAGCAACCAATTTCCACGAACCTTATTTCTTATCTCACACTTTTGTGAGTCGAAGTAACTTTATGACCTTTGTCACGCATTTGACTTGCGCCAAGATTATGTTTCATATCTTCTACTAGTAGAACATTTTACGTCTTTTTTCATTCTTGTTCCCAATTTAGGTTGTTCCTTCTCCAATGATTTCCCGGCTGAATCATCTTTTCTAAAGGAGACTGATCCATCAATGACAACCAACCTTAATCAACAAATCTCCACCTTTGGCATTGATAACAAAACCATGATGCAATACTAAAATCATATCATCATGCTCCCCTAAAACCATGCCTTTGTTCTCATCGATAAATTTTTCTACCCACGGAGACCATGCCCTCGTCTCTGTCTGATAAATATCTCTCCCCTTGTCATCAATGGCAAGGTATCTTTCCATTTGGGGCTACTCCCCTAATGAGCCCCGTCACCTCTTATGGTGCTTCCGCGTGTACATTTAAGACATATAAGATAAGCATCAAAAAATCATTCATTTTGGGTAGAAATAACTCCAAGTGTTGGGCGAAGATATTCAAGGGCTTCCCGTGGAAGTAGTTTTTGTAAAGATGTCTGTCCTTGTTCATTTGTGCTCACATACTCAACTCGATGTTCTTTTTAACTTTGTTCGAGTAAGTAATAATCGATTGGAATGTGCTTCAAGTGGAGTGCATCCTTAGGGTTTTGAATCTTGAGTAGCGCCTTATTATCATTATATTGGAATGAACCATCATACTCAACGTATATCGCCAAAGTTTGTTTCATCCAAGAACTTGTGTACAACATCCCGATCTTTACTGATATAATTTGCCTTGGTTGTAGATAGAGATCTTGATGATTTTTCTTGCTTAGCCATGATACCAAACACTCACCTAAGTGAAGCGTTGCTCCACTGGTGCTTCATTGTTCATCAATACAACTGACCCAATTTTTTCATACGTGTGGGAAATAAGTGATAGATATTTTCATACGGATACCATAATCCAAACTCTTATATTCCTTTGAGATATATGAAGATCCTCTTCTTGCTAATACGTGTGATTCCTTTGGTCCTGCTTAAAATCATGCCACCTGCCCAACTACCTACATTACATCTAGTCGAGGATCTTTGTCACATATAGTAGGTACGCCAATCATTGACTTGTATTGCCCTCACGATACGTGAACCCCGGATCATCATCTTTTCTCAACTTGGCTGGTTTGCATGGGGTGATAACCGGTTTGCAATCTTCCATTTCAAAACTCTTTGCTTATTCTCTAATATGCTTGGTTTGAGAAATAAATTTTTTTTTTTTTTTTCAAACTAAGTATATTAGAGAAGGATAGTTCTCCAAGTAGCGACATTTCAAATTCATTGCATGTCTTTGCAATTTTAGAAGCAACTTTGTCATCATCACTACCAAAATAATATCATCAATATAAACTTCAATTCAATAAAATTTTAACTTGACTTACCTTGATGTAGGGTTATTGTCTACACTTCCTTTTTGAACCACACTCGCAGATACTTATCCAGTTTGGGTACCATGCTCTAGGAGCCTATTTTAGACCATACAAGGCCTTCTTTAATTTACGTGCATAATTAAATTGATTTCTATGATTGTTGAAATCCCCTTCTAGTTGTTCAATGTGAACTTCTTCTTCAAGTTCCCCGATGAAAGCAGCTGATTTTACGTCCATTTGATATGCTTTAACATTTTTTGGAGCGTACATAGGCTAAAAGAAAGCGGATTGCTTCCATTAAGCGGCTGAAATGTCTCTTCAAATTGATTCCTTCAATCTGTGCATAATCGCTTTACATACCAATCTAGATTTGTTCCTTGCTTAACATGTCCATCTTCATTCGAATTCATGAAAATCCATTTTTGTGCCGATCACATTCTTATTCTTGGTCTTGGAACCAATTCCCAAGGGTAATCATTTTCTCTATTTGATCCAATTCTTCATCCATGGCCTTATTCCAAATTCATCGCTAATGCTTCATTAAAATTTTTTGGTTCAATTGTAGATAGAGTGCTAGGTGTGTTTGTTACGGTGAATGGATTTTTCTTCTAGTCTCAACTCCACGCATCTTTGTTTCCAATAATATGATGCGAAGGATGATTCTTCTTTACTGGTTTGTAGGTGTCTTTTGGAAGTACTTGTTGAACTTTCTCTTATGTTTTTGTTGGATTCTCTTCATCTTCATCTTCCTCTTACAGCTTCTTTTTCTTCTTCTTCTTGAAAAGTTGTTCCATTGATTTTTCTTCTTCCTTTGATTACAGTCTTCATGTTCATCGATTTTCACGTTGATGCTTTCCACAACTTTGTTTAATCTTAGATTGTAACACTTGTATGCTTTCCTTGTACTTGAGTAACCAACAAGTATTCATTTGTCCTGATGAGAGTCAAACTTTCCCATACGCCATCTTCTTTTTGATGTAATTTGCTTCCAAAACTCTGAGATCGCTTTCATTGCTGGTCTTCCTTTCCATGGCTAGTAGGGAGTTTTATCAGTACGTTGTTTAGGAAATTACTCTGTTTTGAATGTGAAATGTTATGCTGTTGCCTAGTCAAAAATAATCATCAACTTTGAATCCATTATCATTGTTTGAGCCATTTCTTTATCTTGTCTGTTCTTTCTTTCAACAACTTCATTTGTTGGTGTCATAGTGATAGAGAATTGCCTTTTATTCCATGATTGTTTAGGTAGTCCATAAATTCATTTGGGGTGAATTCTCCTCCATTATCGATCTTAAGCATTTGATTCTTGAATCAATCTCATTTTCAACCATTTCCTTATAGATCAGAAGTTTTCAAAGCTTTTGACTTGTTCTTGAAAAAACTCTGAGTCATTCTTGTATAATCATCAACTAATAACATAAAGAGTATCTCTCACCTTTTAAGCCCTATTTTTTAGTTGGTCCAACTAGATTAGTATGCACAATTTTATGCACAATTTTCAGTGGTTTTCTTGTTGAATATTCCTTTGATTTTGAACCCGGTCTTTTGTTTGCTTGCTTTCCTTGTTGGCAATGCTTGCATAAAGTGTTGGTTGGTTTCATGATCACAGGGCATTTATCACAATGCAGCTTCTCTTTTTGCTAACTTTGACAAGGTTATCCAAAATGCATGTGACCCATTCTTACGTGCCATATCAACTTTCATCTTCCTTTCCTAGACAACACTTTTTTCATTTCAATTTCACTTAACACATATATGTTGCTTGAAGTTCTTGCAATTTTAGCGACCAATTTCCACTGAACCTTCTTTTCTTATCTCACACTTTTTGAATCGAGAAAGTAGCTTTATGACCTTGGTCACATTTCACTTAAAGATTATGTTTCATATCTTCTACTAGTAGAACATTTTATGCCTTTCATTCTTGTTCCCAATTCAGTTGTGCCTTTTTCGATGATTTTGGTTGAATCATCATTTCCAAAGGATGCTGATCCATCTCTTTCCTTTATTAATGTAATAAATTTGTATTTATCGCCTGTTATTTGTTTTGAACATCCACTGTTAACGTACCAACCGTGTTTCTTCTATTTAACTTGTAGAACGACTGTGAATTCTGTTGCTATATCGATCTTGCTTTCTTATCCATATGGATTTTGGGGTTCTTGTTTGTGACTTTGTTGGGGTTATTTAGGAGGAATTTGTCATTCGCAATTTTTGGCCATGTGTCCGAGAATTGTTACATTGTAACATTCCATACGATTGCTCAAAGATTCAAACTGTTGTAACTTTGTCTCTATATGTTTCACTAGGTCTTCTTGAATAACCCCTTTGTGTATGGCTCTCAAAGCGGTTATTGTTCGGATTGTTAGCTACGCAATTTACAACTTATGTCCAAAATTATTACATGCATAACATAAACCAAAAATATAGTTTGATACACGGTAGTTGAAGATCTTGAAGGAGGTTCTCTTATGAATCCTTCTTCTTCTTGAGGCACAATCTCTATCTGTTGTTGATTTTCAAATCTGAATCTTCTCAGTGGAAGTGTCCTGTAATCTTCCTTGTATATCTTTTATCCCCTTTGATTGTTTACATAGATTTTTGGATTTGTTTCTTATACGCTGTACGGAGCTTGATCCCTTTTACGTTTGATTGTATCCAGAGCTCGGACTTGTCAAGATGATTTTTTTACTACTGATAATGCCATCTAGAGACTTTTGAGTTGTTCTGCAGGTTTTTCTTTTGAATATCCTTTCTTAGTGTGGCCATCTCTGCTGCTTCGAGGGTTTTCCAATGATCTTGTCCTTTCCTTCTTTATTATTTGAGTGCTTCTTCAATTCTTTTATATTCTTCTATTTGAACCTTCAATTTGTGATCATTTATTTATAGTTCTTGAGTATATTTTATTTTATCTAGTTTAAGCTTGTAGTTTCTTGTTTTATTCTTTTCTCTTGATAACATATGGCACTCATTAATTCTTCTCAGTCAACTTCTACCTCTTCAATTTCTTCTTCATATTCTTCTTCATATTCTTCTTGAGAGTCTTCTTTTGTCAGTCTTCTACTACCATGAATATAACTCCATGTTTCCTTGTCCTTGACTTCATCTTCATCGATGATGAGATGTCTTCTTTAGTGAAAAAACTTTCTTGAAAACTTTTATTTGTAGTTCTTTTACGCATATGTTTGTCTTCCTTTTGAGTAACCTTCATCATTTCTCTTTTCTTATGAGGGAATTTGTTAGAAAATGATAATACCATCTAATTAAAACAAATTAAATGAAGCTTACCTCTATACCTACCGTTAGTTTCCTTGTTAAGTCTTTTGAAGAAGTTGGCCAATTCTTCATCATCTTCAAGAGCGTCGATCTTTGCTTTGCTATATTCTTATTGTTCCTTTTCTTTTTCTTTGATCTTTTGGATGCTTTGAAGGCTACTTCTTTTTACATGCGGATTTTCCTATTTAGTTCTCATTTCATATGTTGTGAAGATTCTATCGCGGTTCGTCCATGCTTATTGAGTTTAGGTCGATCTTTTTCTAGTGCTGATATCTTAGGGTTGAATCTCATAGGAAAGAGATCTTAGTAACTTTTGAACAATTCTGGATTCTTGATTTATTCTCCCAATCTTATGATTGCATTCATTATTTCATCGACTTCGTAGAAATTAGTACATGATATCTTCATCTTCCTTCATTTTAGTTGTTCAATGACCTCAATAAGTTTGAAGCTTTGATGCTGACTTTTGAATCTCCTTCATAAATATTTCAAATCTTGTCCCAAATCTCTCTTTAACATATTTACAATGTGAAACTTTGGTGAATCTGGTATCGAGACCATTCAAAAGTGCATTTTGGATTTGGATTATTCTCATCGAGTTTCATTGCTTTGTCATTTGTTGGTGGAAATCTTGGTCTTTGTGTATCCATCTACAATTGATTGCCAAACTTAATCCACAATGCCTATATATATGTCTTCATCCTTATGCTCCAAAAAATCATACTTCTTTCCATCAAACTATGTTATTCCATTTTTATATGAGTTGGTTGAGGTACTCTCCATGATCTACCTTCGGTGGTTAAACCTTTATTTCTAAAAGGACACGATTACGTGCCAATTGTTGGATTCTTGAGGAGGGGTGAATCGATAATAAGCGTGAAATTATAATCATTTTGTAAATGTTATATCAATGTAGAATTATTATCCAATAATGGTGGTAATAAAATAAATAATCACCTGCATTACATAATTACATAATGTTTATGTGGAAACCGTCGAGGAGAAAATGTATAATGTTTTTTTAATTATATGTCTTGAAGAATTACATATGTCGTAGTAGCCGAACTACTCATCAACTATGACTCATCAATATGTACCAACATCATTAAATATACACCTCATGTATGTGCCAACTCATCAACTACTTGTCTCAACCATGTACTCAACATGTACCTCAACAGCAAAATCCCTCATCAATTTCATCATCCAAAATCTGATTTGTAGCTCTATAATAGACACGGTGTATATGATCACATTCCTGCAAACCTTCTTAACTTTAACAACAAAGAGACTTCTTTGAGATGCAGCTTCTAGACAACAACGTTGGCTTGGTGAGAAATTGAACATCCATCAATTTGGAAGGCCCGAGTCCAGGTCGGGTTGTTTAAAATAACCCAAGCGTTTTGAATCTTTCGTTAAAGTAGGGTTTAATGGCTCCTTTAGTCAATCTAAGAATCCTAAAGAAATGAATAAAAGAGAGAATAACTAACTAATTACTAAACAATATATATATATATATATATATATATATATATATATATATATATATATATATATATATATATATACTCTTCTATATACTATATATATATATATATATATGTATATATATATGCTCTAATCTTTCTTTAGTAGTTGTATTTAGCGAGAAGATATATATATATGCTCTAATGTAACTGTAGTAGTTGTATTTAAGCAGAAGATATACAAGTCTCATTTATTTACATGATTTACACGATGCAAGTTTTAATCGAAACTTACGAAAATCGATGTGAAAAATGATTGTTTCTAGGAAGCAGATAAAAATATTTATTGTTTTTCCTTTATAAATTTAAAGAATATTGCAAAAAACTCAATGAAACATGAACATGTGGATAGTCAAAGCTGAACCATACATTCTAGTTTCAATGATATGTAAATGACAGAAAAATACAAAGAAGCTATCCTGTCAGTGAGTTGGTGATGTGTATCCAAGCATTTCCATAGTTGGAGAACATTCAACTGCCATGTCCAAGAGAGAAATCTGCAATGAACCTTATGACTGTTCTAAATAAATTTAGAATATGTATTGACAGCTTAGGTTTTAATGACAGAAAATGAAACACAAACATAAACCTGCGATCTCATAATTATACATGATTACAACAAGATAAATCTGGGAGCAATTTATGCATTTTATCATTTAATTTAAAACTCAAAGATAAATCCCATTATTTAAATCAAAGATATGATTACAACATTTGTATTTTGAGAAGCAAATGATACATGGTATTTATAATATAAACCTCCTACACATCACATATCATTTAATCTAAATATATTAGACCTGTATATGTAACATGATTAACAAAACATAAATAACAACATTATAAACAAAAGGCTAAAGCCAAAATGCATATATGCCGTTCTATTAATTTTTGGAATCACTTGTCCATTCTGTAGTCCTGGAATTTTTTTTTTTTGGATAATAGACTTTAAAGATTGAAAAAATTAATATATAAATGATAGCAATTAACCATGTATTGATAAAAAAAGTCTAAAGCTATTTAAATCAATGCATAATCAATTATTCAAAGAATATGAAGATATTATAATGAAAATAAAACCATTTTACTCACAGGACAAAAACCATTAAGCAACCTAGAATTCCATATTCTTCTTTGAAAATAATCGTCCATTCTCCCAAAGATTCCAGCGATCCGTTACTCCATTTGAAAAGAAATAAAATGTTTACAAAATAAATAATATACAAAAGAGAAATGATTAAAATCCTCCTCTCAAATTCTTGGATCCTTTTCTCTGAACTTTCTCATATATTTATAAAATGAATGAACAGTTTGGGCGTCACTAATAATTTCCACCACCTGAAATTTTCCTTGTAAAGAGACCCAAATATCTCTCAAATAGTGCATTTTTTTGGGAAAATCTCTACATGGAAGGTAAATGGGTCCATTTGGGTTCTAGGTTTTCAACCGTTTCTTCAAATTCCTCACAACTTGGCTACAACCAGTCCTGCAAAATTGCCTGTCTGATCTTGACACCTTTCCAAATTTTATCTATTGTTGCTCATAAAATTATTTGTAACAATCCAATATTATTTTTGGATCAATCATTTTGAACGTATTTGGATAATAAAATCAAGCCATGATCATATCTGTATCAAATATTTGATAATAGAAACCTGTGAAACAAAAAGAAACCTAAATTAATAACCTAAAAATTGTGAATAAAACAAA